>KN818301.1:54591-87363 GCA_000827485.1 Amanita muscaria Koide BX008 | reverse complement strand
TGTGGGCCGCTGCCTGCGCACGGCATGTCCGACTTCTATGTTAGATATTTTTCCGATTCCTTCTACAGACTATTTGTATCTACAGTGAAGTAAATTGATAGGCCCATAAACTATAACATTACCTTGCTTCGGTTTTTTGTGTGCAAGTCTCCCCACGGACCCCACCTCAAGGTTCTATTGGTATGTGTAAGTTACAAGAGAAAAAGTCGAGACTTCAAGACGTACTGATATGGTCATCCACCGATCAGTGTTACTTAGCGTGCGCGTATTAGTATGGATAGACAGGAAATAAACAACTGGGTACGAACTAGCGTGAGCAGTCAAGGCGATGATATTGATAGGTGTGCGAGGTAGAGTAGTGCATGCTGTTTCTCGTACGATCGTATCAGCTCCGTTGCTTCCATACCTCTTTAAAAGGCATCGATACATCCATCTATACAAAATGCATCAGCAGCCTGTCTCTCACTCTCGTTAACTACTCACCAAAGTGATATCAAATGGTCTAGTCTGCAACACCCTCGCCTTGTACGCATCGACAGCCAAACTTCCATTCTCTGCGATTTCTACAGAGTGTCATATAGGGCCTCAACGCCTCAACCCTAGCTCTTTGATTCTTTCTGCCACGCCCATGGTATCGCGAAGTGTGTCCACAAACAAAATGCTCCTCTTGGCGAATGGCGTTACGGCGACATCTTGGATAGCGTGCTCTCAATCGCGCTATGGCTGATTTGGGATGAAATGGTGAAGTTGAACCAGCTCCCCTTGGAGACTTCACATGTTGCCTTGCATCAGGTTCACAAGCCGTTTTGAGATGGAAAGGCCCAGACCGGTGCCTCCGTATTCCTGTGTAACGTCGATCACTCGCAGCCATCAGCAGTAGGAGAAACTTACAAGAGTAGTAGAACCATCAGCCTGACAGAACGAGGCAAAGATCAACCTGGTTGGTGAATAATTCCGTTTTTAGAAAGGAAAAGACGCAAGGAAAGTAGAACGGCACCTCAAAAAAGACCATACTTAAATAAATAAATAAATAAAATGTATTTCGGATTGATCGGATCACAAACCGGAACAAACCAGTTCGTGCCTATAAGGATTTCGGGTCATCGGCCGACCACTGGTCGACTGCGTAAACCTCGTTCTATAAATAGAACTCGGAAAACAGACCTTTGAAAACAAATATCCATACCATGCCTGGCGTCCGTGTCCAAAGAGTATAAAATCTGGAGAAAGAGACATGATTTGGTGTTTAATATTTTCGCCCTCTTGCGAACGCATCTTCTCGAACCGAAAACCATCAAAACTTTCAGGGTCCACGTAGTTGTTCTACAGAGCGCTGTTGAGCGAGAGATTCACCAAAAAAAGGGCGAAACACTTGCTGCATCGGTATGGATTGCGTCGAAAGGGACACCAATCATGTTACCAGCGGGGATTGTCATGCCATTCGAAAATGTCAAGTCTTTCAATGCCATTCGTGCTGCCGCAACTAGATAATAAATGATGCATAGGGCGGCCAACGTTAGTAGTTAAAATATCACCTACAGTTGGACACTCGCAGACATTCTTTTATAAAGCTGTCCACTTTCCACAGCTTGTGCATGGCGTCCCTTGACCATCCTTCTTCTCCAGTCACTGCCTCGATCTCTTCGCGTAGAGGCTGTACATATTCTGGGCGCGTCGCCAATTCATACATCACATAAGTAAATGACTCATCCAGCGTCAGTTTAACTTCACGGTGGAGATGGGGGCGTGCTTACCATCGTTGTTGTGTGGAGGGCTGCAAAGTTCGTCATGAGTATCGCTTTCACGAGTTCCAAATTACTTCGTGGTCGGTCCTTTGTAGCATCGATCATCCAACTGATGATGTCGTTCTTGGAAAATACAGTTAAAGGAGTGGGAAGGAGATGAATAAGTTACTAACGGGTCTTTGGGGCCAATCCTTTCCATGCTGCGCCTCTTGTTCAAGACGTTCTCTGATTAAAGGTTCAAGATATTCGGCTCCACGCTGAAAGCCTTTGGGTATCAAAAGAGGGGCAACAATGCTGCAGAGGATGGTTGTTGGACTTTCGTCGGAAATATTGAGGAGATATTTACTGTCTCAAGCAGGCCGGGATGCAGCTGTGGATGATCGTTGCCTTGATTAAGTCGAAAGTAAGTTTTTTGTTCAATTCCACCCAGTCGGGATTACGACCTAGGTAAGTCCATGGGTCATGACCGTTGCAAACAGAAAGGTCTAAAGCTACTCACACAACGGCAGACCAACAAACATCCTGTTGATCGCTCTACATACAATGTTCATTATAGTTGAATATACTGTGACTTCAGTCCATTCTAGGACCAGTTAGCAGCTCAGAAAGAAGTATACGCGGCAGAGATTTACCGTCTTCCTTTATGGGCATGTAATCTTCATATGCGGCAGCGATCTCATCCTGAACGTCGAGAAATTTCGTGCTAATGTTCCATGTGAGCAGCTTCTTGACGACTTCGTTGCGAAACGGGTCATCGAAATGCGCTGGTCCTACAATCAAGTCCGTGAAAAGCATCTTTGTATATGGAAGTCAGTCCTTGTAATTGGGATAGGCATAGGTAGCAACCTCTCGGAGAGCCTCATGTCAACGTAGGTACTTTGAAAAATGATCCATGGAACTAAGATGTTATATATTTAGGCACAGCGGATGACGGACTAAATCCTCTTCTCGTCCTGACCTTGTTATATCCCTCCTGTAGCATTTCGCGACCATGGAGGAAAAGGCGCAGGGCATCGAGGTATGAAGTGAGAAGGCCCAACGGTTGGGATTGACTTTAGCTAGAACATCAGGAGCATAACTTGCCTGTGCTTCGCAATGAAAAATCTCCGCTTACCTTTCGATTGTAAACAAATGTTCTCCAGATTGAAGGGACATAACAGAGTGATATGACAATAAGCAGAGTCACAAGAGTTTGTGTCTCCATGTCTGTCTACGGTATGGCGAGAGCCCGGCCGCAGGTTTTATATGAGCGTGGCATTCCTCAAATCTACGTGAGATATTTTGCAAAATCAGAACAAAGGAATACACCATGAAACCATACAAAATAGAGTCCGTTCACGGCAAGCGTTTCATGGGATGATAATAATGGCGGCAGATGCCCCACAGCGCACATTTGTGTTGGCTTTCTTGTTGGGACAGGCGGCGACCTCAATAAAAGAAAATAGATAGAGATAGAAAAGTGAGCTGGCAACAAATAGTGTCCCAAACGTTAGGCCAACAAGGATGTAGGGGACTGCTTCCGGAATGCCATAAATGCCTTATCAAAAGAAGAATCAGTTGAGAGACATTACCTGGTTCTCTTCCATTCGTTATGAAATCCCCGATCGATATCAAAGGTCATTCATGCAAGAGAGAGTGTGCGGTCCAAGTATAGCGACATGACAAGCAATAAGTTTTTCCTTGGAAAAGGAATCACATTGACAGGGTTCGAGTCAAATTTTCTGATGCCATCTTGACGCAATCACCTGTCGTTCAGAGAATGTGGCCAATACGCACAGATCATGCCAATGTTTTACTGTGCTCCTGTGAGAGTAAAGCTGCGCGCTAGCAATTGCGCAACCTGAATGTGAAAATCCGACGTTGTAGTACGCCGCGGTACCTAGCTCTTCCAATAGTTGTCGTACGTGGCGCTGGCATTGATGCCCTATCATTCCGACAACGATTGTACCCGATAAGGATGAAACATGAAGATCTTCAGATCTTCAGATGGCGGTGTTAAGTCCAAAAGGAGTAAGAGCCCATCTCGATTTATTTGTTGTTGTTGTGCTGCAGACGTTTTACCAATACACGCGCTCGACGGTTATAACATTCCTCATATTTCATACTATCCCATTCCCAACTGTCTGCGGCTTTTTGATAATTTCAGGCCTAGGAAGATAGAGACGATGCCCAGCACAACGTTTAGCACGGAATCTATGAGAGTCCTCAGCAGCGGAAAGCAGTACTCAATATTACCGATAGTGCTGTCACTAGTGTTACTACTAGTATATCGGGAACATGATGTACAGTAAGTAGGTTTTGTTTTCTAAATCAACACGTTGTTGTCTACGGTTTAGAAAAGAAAAACTCTCAATAAAATATCTCGGCTATCGGTCGGCTAAAATTTAGAAAATAATTCTAGGTTTCTAAATCCTGCGGGAAGGCATCCACTGTGTCACAAGACCCAGTCAGCGGACCATCCACTATTGCGTCCACTGCGTCTTCACACGCCACGGTGTTCGATATAAGTAACCTTACTGGTCCTGTCCAGCCCCTGCGCGGATATGGAGGTTCAAACCGGCGTGGCACTCCTCATCACCATCGCATTCTGTTATGTCCCCTCCCTCTGGAGAACCATTATTCATAATCGAAAGGTGTGCCGACACTAGTTTCATCTCGCACCTAGTCGATTTGACTCACAAAAAACTTCAGCTAAAGTCGATACCGACAATTGGTCTATCTGGTCCTTTAGCATCCTACATCGGGGCACTGCGATTTCTTTTCCATAATGAAGAAATGGTACAAAAGGGATACGACAAGGTAGCGAAGGCTTGACTTTGAAACTCTGCGTCGCATTTAACCGTATCATTAGTTTCGGGGATCTCTTTTCAAGATACCTACCTTGACATCCTGGATCGTAATTGTCTCTGGTGATCGGCTAATCGACGAACTCCGTCGTGCACCCGATGACGCTCTCTCTCCTCATGAGGCTTTCCGCGAGGTGCCTTGGCCCATCCTCCCTTTACAGCAACCATCTGACACTCTCTGAAGTCGTTGTCCAGTGATCTGACTATAGGCCCAGAATTTTTCGATGATCCTTTCCAGGTTGAAATCGTCAAAGGACCCCTCACAAGGAATATTGGCACCAAATTTGCCGATGTTCACGATGAGATTATAGCAGCCTTTGATGATTTTATCCCCACTCAAGGAGATGGTGACTCTCTGTCGTGACCTCTCCTACGTTCCCAGCTGACTGGTCGCAGAATGGACTGAAGTCACAGTGTATAACACTGTAATGGACATTGTATGCAGAGCAAGTAACAGGATGCTGGTTGGCTTGCCCCTGTGTGAGTAAATCCTGTCTCAGAGTCTCACTAAACAATGCATTGACTATGAGTATTTGAGGCCGCGATCCTGACTGGACAAATTTGACTAAACAGTTTGCCATAGACCTCATGATGTCAGTAGTTGTCCTTGGTATATTTCCTGATAGTTTGAAGCCGTAGGTATCTTCCCAGTATAATACACGCAGAACCAAGCTGACTCTTCGCTAGTTTTATAGCCCCTTTTCTAAGGAGGGTACCGAGAGCTCTCAAACGTGGAATCAAGCGCCTCGAACCTTTGATCGAAGAACGTCTTGAACAGAAGGCTCTGTACGGGAAGGATTGGCCAGAAATACCTGTTGGTACTAATCCATACTCTTCTGCTCATGTATACTGAACCGTCCTTGCAAAGAACGACGTGGTCAGTTGGGCGCTCGACGTTACGATGGATAGACCAAGAAATACCAAGGCCCTCGTCCGGGCAGTATTAGGTATAAATCTCGCTGCTATCCACACTACGACGATGGTAGGTAGATTCCTATTTCTGCCCTCCGTTTGTGCTAACTTGGCAAAGTCATTTACATTCGTACTGTATGAATTGGCGACACGGCCGGAATATATACAGCCTCTGCGGGACGAGGTCGAGGCAGTAATGAAAGAAGACGGATGGTCTAAAGAATCTGTCCGTAAGTTATGGAAAGTGGACAGTTTCATCAAAGAGTGTCTACGGGTATCTAACGTCAATTCTGGTAAGTTCCAATGAAAGCAAAGTGCCTCACTTATAAATTGACCAGTTGCCATGAACCGAAAAGTACTGAAAGATTTCACGTTTTCGGATGGTACGACAGTCCCTGCTGGCTGTACCGTTATGGTTCCTATCGACTCCGTGCATACAGATGCAGTAAGTGGGCCTTTCATCTGACTTTCCCTTCTCTTTGACAAATATGTAGGATAATTACACCGACCCAAAAACCTTTGATGGATTCAGGTTCGAAAAGATGCGTGGGAATGATAGCAAAAATGTCAAACACCAGTTTGTGTCTCTGAGTGTCGACTATGTATTGTTTGGTCATGGACGTCATGCTTGGTATGAGTGCTCGCTTTTTCCAGGGATTCGTCGGTGATGGTGATGTCTGACTTAGCCCTGGTCGGTTCTTCGTGGCAAACGAACTGAAGGTAATGCTTTCACATGTTCTCCTAAACTACGACATCAAGATGGTGGATGGGCGAGGACGCCCTAAAAACTGGAGGTTCGGACAGAGCGGCGGCCCAAATACGACGGCTAAAATGCTGTTCCGCAAGAGGGCAAAGCCTGAGGTATGAGATTAGTTAGATATGAACTCGTATCACTACTTAGTCCTTGTCGTGAATGTAACATTGAACGCTAACAGCCTGAACCTGTAGCTTCGAATTCTGGTTCCCACTAGCAAAATCGCTAGCATGCCTTGTTTATCCTCATGTTTTCCGCTATCACTTTACTATCTCTCGAACTGTACTTGAAGGAAGGGCCATAAAGCAAGCTGAGTTGCGACAGCGGAACAACCACATCACTATATCTTTGAGTGTTATACTAGTTTAGAGTCAAACACAAGTACAAAGTGATCACTCGGTGCAGAACTTCTCATGAATCGTGATTATCAGTCCCAGAAGACAAGGAACTCAACATTCCAGCTCGCCGCGAGTTGCTGCAGTGTCACCACACATACAGTCATCAACTGCCCATTGTGTAGGAATCTTTCAATACAATCTTCGCTTTGCCCTTGAATGGAAGGTAAACCTTCTTGAAGTCGGGCGCGGCAACAACCTCCCAAGGAACGTTGGTCTCGCCAGGCTTGATACTAAGTCCCGATCAGGAAAATGTCCTCCTGCGCTTTCCAAATTGGTCGGATCTCATGAAAGAGTTTATTTACCTTCGTGTTTGACTATACATTCATCCTTTTATAAAGATGTATCATGAGCAGGGAGCGAAATTCTAATTCTATGTGGTGAGAACAAGAGCGATGTTGGGAGAGCGAATGGTGTGACAACAAAACTTGGTGTCGGACAGCATGTCTGAGTCTGATATGTTTGAATTGGGGCGTATTAGTCTAATGGGAAATGAAATAGAGCATCAAGAAGCGAATTTGAAGAAGTGAGAACAATGCAGGAAAGTACATTCAAACAAGCGTTAGAGAGAAACTTGGGGAGTGGCATAACGACGGGTTGCGTCACGTCGTGACTGACGCGATCACATGACCTGTCGCGGCTTGCCAAAAATGGCGTGGCTCTGACAGGGCAAAAGTTGAACTTTGCAGAAATCTCCCTGTCAGCCCCGGTATCTCGCTTCTTGTTTCCCACCGCCATGGCCTCCACCCACAAGGTCCGAATAGCCGCTCGTCTTAGACCCAGGATAGAAAATGAAATTGACGACGGGTCCGTTCAAGTGCACCCCTCCGAAGATGGATCAAGCATGAGTTACATTGCTGTCCCCAATCCGCGGGACCCGACTCAAGTCTTCAAATTTCCGTCAGTGATTTTGCTGGGCTGACCCGCATGTCGTTTTGAACTCATCCGTGCCACCAGCATTTCTAGTTGCTATGATCAAATGTCAACACAGGAAGAAATATTCGAGAACGACGTCAAGCCTTTGCTAGACGTGGTTTATACCGGCGTAGTACGAGTCTCCTATACTGCTTGAATAGCGGCCGACATGACATGACATGACATTGACAGACGGTTACTATTTTCGCGTACGGCGTCACATCATCGGGGAAGACACATACTATGCAAGGTACCAAGTCCGAGCCAGGAGTAATACCGCGGGTCGTTCGGGTAACCATTGAGGTTATGAATTTTGATTTTCAGTACTCACCCTCTGTTCAAGGCGCTATTTGACAAGATTCCGGAATATGACCGCTACCAAGTATCGCTCTCCGTATCTTACATGGAAATATACAAAGATGAAGTTTATGATCTACTCGTCAACAGAGAAAACGTGCGCTGTTGTCCAAATTGTTTCTGTCTTATAGACACTCATTCATTCTAGGGCCCCAAACTCCCCGTGCGCGAGAATGATGCGGGCATGGTTTTCGTAGCAAATCTGACGGGTCTCCCAATTGAATCAGTCGAAGAATTTGACACTATCTATAGGTTTGCATCAGGATGTTCGAAGTTTCTTATCTTGCTGACTGGGTGAAGCCGAGCGTCGAAGCATCGCTCCGTTGGATCAACAAATCTCAACCGAGCATCTTCTCGGTCTCATGCAGTTTTGACTATCGACGTTGCGATGTTGGATACAGCGGACAACAAGAGTATGCTTTCCAAAGGTTATCCTGTGGACGTTTATACTTACCCTTGGCAGCGCTAAACGGGAAGATAAACTTGGTTGATCTTGCGGGTTCGGAAAACAACAAGGTAGGTCGACATTGGTTCGTAATTTTCAAAAACACTAACATTGCGTAGCTGACTGGCAACGATCCCTCACGTATGGCTGAATCGGCTGCTATCAATAAGTCTTTATCTGTTCTCGGTCAAGTAGTGCATGCCCTAAATCAAGGAGCTGTGAGCAGCAGTTTCTTTTCGTGCTCTCTCACGCTTACACTCGCTCTAGTCTCGGATACCGTATCGGAATTCAAAGCTCACGCGTATACTTCAAGATGCTCTCGGTGGCTCTTCCGTTGGTCTTCTTATCTGTAACATTGCCCCAGGCACCAAGTTTAGACAGGATACTCTTAATACCCTAAAGTAAGTGGCTTACCTTGCTAAAATCAAAATGCAAGGAAATATCTATTTCGTAGCTTTGCAGTCCGGACTAAGAACGTGGAGAATAAACCTGTCGTCAACGAGCGTGGTACGTCCTTGACCTTGTCTGCGTTAGCCCGTGTTTGATCTGAATGGTACTAGACAATCGGCCTCAGCCTAAACCCCATTTCGCGGCTGTTGCCACACAACTTCCTCTTGCAAAGCCTGCGGTAGCTATCTTCCCAGTAAACGCAATCGGAAACCCTGTACGCTCCCGGAAATCTCTTGCTCCTGTCTCTCGTGTCCCACGGGCATCGTCTTTCGGCCTAGCCAATGGTTACCAACCCTTTACCGTTGGTTCCCTTAATCGGAGAGGTGACACACGTAGGCCAATTGATAGAATCGAAGAGTCCGATAACTCTGGAAGCCTAGGATTGATGCTGACAGAGAAGGAAATAGACGAGAGAGTAAGCCTCATCTTGCTTTGACAAATTGTCCTCACTCCAAATTCCCAGATATCTAAGATTGTGGAGATAGAGGTCGCTCGTAGGCTCGAGGAACGCCTGAAAGAGAAAGAGCGAGAGGAGGAAGAGCGCCGGAGAAAAGAGGAACAACAAGAAAGAGGAATGACAAGGGCCGAAGCTTCTAGCTCTTCGTTAACGCGGTCGCCTTCAAAGAGGGATCAAGATCGGTCTTTGCCTTCAGGAGTTCTTACACCACTTCTCAAGAAGCATAAGGACCTCGACGACGAACTCAGGCAACGGTTGCACGAGCTTGAGCGAAAGCTGTACGTGTTCCTCTGTTCTCCTCCATTAGAGTTGAATCTCAACGTTGACTAGTGAGCGTGGCAACAAAGAAACGCAATTAGCAGACGTCCTATCTCCTAAGTCAAGAAAGAAGACCGGGCGGGCGTACGTTGCACTGGCGAGAGCACATTCCGAGAAGTAAGCTGTTGTGTTGTTGCCTTTATCAAAACGTTCTTATTCAAATGCTTTGATGTAGGGGTGATCTGCAAGTTGCACTTGATCTCTACCGTAAAGCGGAGAGCTACGTCCCAGACAACATGAAGCTCAAAGAGAGGTGGATACTTTTCATTGTTCATGTCTTCCTCCTTGAACTCTCTTCTTCGAAGCAAAATATCTAACTCACTTATCTTCTTTTTCTTTCTTGCTACATCATATCTTGATACTTGTCATCTTGGAACCCTCGGCACGCTACCATGGATACTTTTCGGTCATTGATAGGATCATCGAGATCGAATGGGCTGCCAAGAATAATACCACGCTCAACCTGTCTCCCAAGCCACGGAAGAAGACAAAGTCAAGGAGAAAGCCAAAGTCAATCGCTATAGCTCATGGATCCGACGCCGAGGACGAAGGCGCTGATTTGGACGAAGAAAGCCAACCAGCTCAAAAGGGCAGAGTACGGCATAAAGGGGGCGTAGACGTGAATGAGTTTGGGGTAGAGATCACCAACGTCCAGAGCCCAGCCAAAAGCAAACGAGCACGATCGCCTGCAAAGTTGGGCGCCGTTGTCGAGGAAGACGGCGACGAAAGTATCGGGACGCCGCCAAAGAAGCAGAAATTGCTGCAACGGGTAGATGATGGCGGTGACGAAAGTGAATGGCTCACCTCTCCGAGGAAAGGCAAAGCAAAGTTACTCACATAGCGTTCTTGGTTATCAAATTGTTTATTTTGTACTGTTGTGTTATCATATTCTCCAGAGTTTTGCCTTACTTACTGCGATTTTTTTCGGACTTACATGTATGACAAAGCATCCTATTTAGGCTATGTTTGGTACAGCTTGGTGTCTGATATACGGAACTGACCCCTTCACTACGGTGCCCTTAGATAGAGACTAGCGCTGTGCGATAATCGGAGCAGCAGAAACGAGTCTTGCGTATGGTTTCAGATAGTTTCCTGATTCATATCGACGTAGACAGATTTGACGGCGTTTAGCCTCATTTAGCAGGCTGTGACGTGATGTGACCTCACGACCATCACGCATCAGCAATCTCAAACACTTCTTAAACCAGCATCATGAAAAGCTGACAACAATCCTGCGCTCAAGCAGTCTATTTTCGACGCGTAATGAAGAAAAAGAAGCAACTGTGAGCGCAATGGCGGCGATTTCAATCACTGCAGCTAAGAATGTTATCTACATTATGAAAATTTGCCCCGCCCCTTGATTACCTATTCCGGTGGCACAGGAAATTGCGTCTTTGCGCAGCCAGCGCTGGCAATTTCATCGATGTTAATCGCTCAGATAAGTAGTTCCAGGTACCAGGGTCGAGGTATCTGCTGCGGTACGCTGCGGTCAAACCTAATGTTGACGACATTGCAATATATGGTATAGCTTGCAGGGTCCTCCTAGGTCTTCACAGGCTGGGTGACAGTGATGGCCTTGGTGATGGCTCGGCATTACCCGACAGGATGATGACTCTCGAACCACAAAGTGGCCTCTCGCATAAACGATGGCTCCAGGCACTCAGTTACTTACGTTGCTTTCCCAACACCAGCACTACCCCGTCAAGCCAGCTACCAAAGTTATACCATGGACGTTGATCAACTGCCGTTGACGCCATTGGAAGTGCAAGCGAGGAACCATGGGTTGCTGTGCGCCATTGGTTTTCTCATTATCCTTCCCCTTGGAACCCTTTTTGCGAGATACGCGCGTACATTCACAAACAAGTGAGTTTTGGTCATAACACGGTTGAATGAGCGCAATTGAGCGTCTTTGGGTTGGAGCAAAAGACTGATGTCTAAATTATAGATGGTTGTATGTCCACTGGTCGATTCAATTCTTCATTGCGGGCCCAATCATTTTGACCGGATGGTATTTTGGTTACCAGTTAGCTGAAAATCTCGGTGCCACCCCGCACTTTCAACAGTCTCCTCATCAGCAAATCGGGCTTGCGCTATTGATCTTATACCTTGTTCAAGTGTTCTTGGGCCCTTTTATTCATTGGTTCAAGTTCCACTCTCTATTCCATGGGCATAGGCCACCTCTCAGTTATCTCCATGTGATACTCGGGTTGTCAATCCTAGCGCTTGCGTCATACCAGGTATCAGTTGCTCATGAAATATCCCTAGGAGAATTCACTAGTGTTCTTCATCTCAGGTCCATTATGGTTTATATTTCGAGTGGATTGACTTCGTTGGTGTCCAACCGATACCAACTTGGACATTGAATACGTGGTTGGCCTTAACCATTGTAAGTTTACGCTATTCCCAGCGACCGGTTCCGACTCAAACGACCGATACAGATATTTTGGGCCCTTTATGGCATCGGATGGGCCCTCTTGCCCCGCCAGTTCAGACTTGAGAAAGAGTTCAGACAGAAGCTCAACTCGAACGACTAATCCGAGATGACCCGCTGCAGAAGCAATTTCTAATATTCGACTTGTTACGATGACGTTGTAATTTCTCGAATGCCAGTATCTCTATTCAATATTCAGTACCGATATAGATGTTCAAGTTAGGGCTATAAAACAAAACCAGTTACCGGCTATTCTGTAGTTTAAGCTCTAAGATGGCTCAACTCCTCTCGTATCTCGGTCTCATCACCGCTCCTACGTTCCTCCTTCTTGAGTCTTTCCCCATCTTGTACTTGAACAGCATTTCGTCCTTTTAAGAAAAGGCTCTCTATTTCCACTCCCGTGCTTCTTTCCCCCGTGCGTTCGTAAGCAGGAACTTTGCGATGGCTTCCTCCATATCAAGAATTTCGCCTTGAGTCTTTCTATATCTGTAATGGAGTCACATAAGCTGCCACGAGTCTCTTCACATCGATCATCTGACCTTTGTGGTATCTTAGATTCTTACTATAATCGCTCGATTTAAGTATAACGAAATTTCACATACCCGACTAGTCCCGAAGGATTTAATCATTTAAGTAACCAGTTGAATGGCTGTCATTGGCTGTCTATATAAAAAGAAGTTCCGTTGCCAATCGGATTAGTGTGCGCTTTTTGAGTAAATCTGGGCTTTGATAGCCCCCACTGCTTCTGCTTCTAACAGATAGCGCTATTGTTTGACTGCCACTGCAGTGTGTGCTCGGGATCGGCGACTCTACAAGCCTAGCATACCTACAAGAAAAGTCGAATCTCCAGTGCCGTATTATACTAATTCAAGCGATGTTTTCTATGTTGTTACGTTGTGACTTGAACATGCCTAGATACCGGTGCCGCTGCCCCAGATATGGTGAATATATTAAGCCAGAATGTTTGTCCCATTGACAACCGGTCAAGTCCACCGTCTTTGGAAAGTTTCGCGGATTATATCGGTTGTTTCAGATAGAGTTAAAGGAGTACCGTATTATGTTCTTGTGCAGATCTGATTAGAAGGCCCTGGGACTCCCAGATCTTGGTGAAAGCGTTATTTTAGAATGTGGCGTCGTCGGTATTGAAGCACACCGACGTACTTCTCCGCGAGATCGTTTCATGGCAACCAAGTGCGCATTTGTTCTGTATAGAACGAGTACAGTACTTATCAGAAAGCTGCCAACAAAAATACTTGGTGACTCTTAGCTTTCAAAGTTGGATCAACGATAATTATTGATTGTCATGTTTTTGAAACGCCAGTGCCAGTGCTATTCATAAAATCGATGTCTCATGACTTGTTGTTCGTCACCTCAGCTGCCTAGCACCAAAGGCTGGAGTCTGCTCAGATGCCACGTGGCGTGGTTCCGAGCACCATCAAAGCAGAAATGGTTTAACTCCGACCAGTCACTTCTCTTCACACGCCACCCTAGTACATGAATCGTTGCAGTGAATCTCACGACCTAGAAGGCCCATTATCAAAAAGAAAAATACTACGACTTCCAATTCGCTACGGACCATGGTTATCTGAAAAGCTAATATTGCACACCAGTGCTACAGACCAATAATAGGTAATAAGTAATAACATGATACAATAGACAATATGCTGTAGTAGAAACAGCGCAACTACCAAAAAATATGTACGAAACTAATAGAAATTAATAGTAATCGATACAGCAGTAAAGCAACGGAAAGGGGTATAAGGAGCCAACGGGAAAGGGTATACTATGGGAGCGATACAAAGCACTGGCAGGGTATAAAACAACACAAAATTAGTACTGGTTCAACAACAGGTGCCAAAAAGCAAATTAGTCGGTTTGGTGGTTCTACTTGAGCTCTAGACGTATCGTTGTTGATTTTGAGCCCTCGTATACGGGTAGGTAGCATCGTAACCAGCGGATTGATTTTGAGCGGCATATCCTGAGATAGCCATGTACGGGTATGAATCTACGGGACTGTGTGAGCCCGAACTTGCTGGCGATGAGGTAGGACGTGAATAGGCGGTGTCGTAGGATCCAGCTCCTGTACCGTGATTGTAGGATAATTGTCGTGTCTGAGGCAATTGAAGAGGCGTGGAAACACCGAGAATGAAATCAGGGAAGGGCCCTTGTAGGAACACACCAACGAGCATGGCGCTAGAGTTTTGCGCGGGATAGAAAACGATGCCAGTACCTGGGACCGAATCCACATCCCATGCTGCAACGGCGATCTGGATATAACGACAGTCAGAACCTTAGTCAATAAAACAACCAGAGAAGGTGGCTTACGGTTTGGGTTTCGTAGAGGACTCGAGACAATGAGCGAAAAGTGCTTTGATTGATAGCGTTCTCGTCGGCGTCCGAAAACTGCGTTGGCATGACAGTACAGGTCGGAGGATTGTTCTGATTAACCCAGGCAATAAACTCTCGAAGAACAGGAGAATTGTATTTGGCATAAACAAAAAGTTGATGTGGCCAGAGATCTATTCTGCTACGAGTACGTCAGTTGTGTAGGGTAACGATTGATTTAATATGTACCTTTCGCCGTCAGTTTCAACGGCGGTGACGTGCAGATTTTGACTGCTGTTCCTATCCGAGGCACGAATCCCAGTAACGGTGAGTGTGCCGCGCCAAAGCGTTGGCTGGACCGATCGTCCAGTGAATGGCGAGATGGATGAGTTGACAGCAGAGGAAAGGTAGTGGGCCATTGAGGGAATCGAGGATAAGCAGAAAGCCAAATCGCTTCCATTTAACTAGTCCGCGACGGTCACTCAACAAAAGTGACATTGGCCGAAAATGTCAAGAAGGTGAAGCGTGGCCGTAAGGTGGTTGATTCGCAGCAGAAACACGTTAAACTTCCACGGTCGCGTGGCGTAGTTACCCTTAGGAACAAAGGTACGCGTCTCTAAATATAATTTCTAGGAGTCGAAACTTGTCGACCTCACCAAATGGGGACGTGACGCTCAGGCGGAGATCGCGCCTTGGAGATGGAAAAAATCGGCTGCGCGGTCAAGTCATAACTGCCCATGATTCCGAATTCTCAATTGCTGCGGCCTCATTGATGTGTTAAACGTTATGTTGCAAATCGAAGTCTTGACCCTGGTCAGTTATCACTGCAGGGTCCATGTGGCACAATCGTTTCAGAAGCCTACTATGTGTGTACATGTATGTCAAACAATCCGCAAACTGGGGCGAAATTTCCAAAATCAGCTGGCTTAGCCTGGCTAGCAAACACATTTTATTCAGGGCGTCTGCTCCACGTAGTCAAGGACGGCGAAGCAGACCACCACAGAAGCAGAAATACAATCACCGATTCTCGTGGGAACTTGAGCACAACAGGGATGAATTATCTAGCACTCGGATGTTGAGACACCTGATAACGTCAGGCTGAATATCGATTTCCTCCGATGTTTGGGTATGGGTCTGGGAACTTTGATGTACTATCCGAGTCGTAGCTCGTTTTGTACTACTGTTTTGTGTGGCGTTAGTGTCTTCTAAAAACCATTATACCATATAAATGATATAATGAATGTGGCATTCTGATATAATGTTGGATCTGATTCAAGTGATCTTGTTTCACCTCAAAGTTGGTGTGTTTTTTGTTTGTTTTGAAGCCATCCATTGAAGATGGTATATCCTATGTCGAGCCCCAATGTACTGTACTCGCGGGAACCCGTTTTCTCGCAGGAAACGTAACGGATATCAATACCCCAACATCAGCGCTAGCTTACTAGTCAATACATCCGGCCGGGTTTTTCAAGCACCATGTGATAAAGTTATTACTATCGTCAGAACATAACGTATATACCCAAAGATCACAGAACATCTCAAAACTCTTTCAAATTATCACAAATCCATCCTGGTAAGATGACTTTTCGAAGCTGGGGTTGAACCGGCAGAGTGGATCTGCGGAAGCGCGGTACTTAAGCAAGGAACCTTTACGGGTAAAAACCAGGAATAACCTTATTTCCTAGTTCTTCAAAGGAGCGCAACTGGGCATCTCGGAGCTGCATAAAGGTTTCTTTAAGTGCCTCGATGGTTGTTTCGTCTGCCTCTTTCGCTTTATAAAGGACCGAAAATCCCTCTTCTGCACCGTCCGCTCTGGAAACTGCCGCTGCTAACTCCGTCTTGAGAGCGTTTGTCGCATCAGAGAATTCTTTCTGGCGCATAACTAGGTCTTCTTGCACCCTCCTGCGCTCAAACCGGACCGATTTCAATTCCGTCGATAGCCTATCCATTTCCTGCCGTTTTTTCGAGAGCGACTCTTTCATCTCGGCGACCGTCGATTCGTGGCTTTTGCGTTCGGCAGACTGCTGGGCCTGAACAACCGCCAAGTTACTCTCCACTTCCTTTATTTTTTCCTGTGCGTTGGCCAACTCGGTGTGTAAACCTCCCACAGCGTTCTCCAGCTCAGCAGATTTTCCTTCGTTAATCATCGCCCTGGACTCAACTTCGCTAAGAAGGTTTTGCAGTTGTTTTACCTCCGCGGATAGAGAGGCGGCAAGCTTTTCGTGCGACTCCTCTGCTCTAGAAAGAGCATTTCGCCATGCATCCTCACTAGCTTTGGATTGTTCAAGGTTTTGCGTTAGCCTGTCGATATCCGCCTTGGCTTGCGTTACGGACAACTCCAAATTGGAAATGTTAACCCTTAATCCTTCGTTTTCCTCCCAGGAAGATGCAAGCTCCGTCATTTTCGCATCGCGTGAAGCATTTGACTCGTTTAATGTGACTTCAAAGACGGCGTTCTTGTACAATTCGCTCGCAAGCTGTTCCTCAAGTGATTTGCATTCGACTAACAATTCTTGGAGTTGCCTGGACAATTCGGCCGCTTCCTCGTCGCGTGTAGCGAGTGTTGCCTCAGCTGTCATATGGAGGGCGGCTAAAGACGTGTTTTGATCCTGCGCTGACGCGAGCTCAAGCCGAGCATTCTCAAGGTCTGCTTTCACGTGTGAATTTTCCTCCTCCAAACCTTTAAGAGCACTCTCCACTGCGTCTTTCGAAGTACGAAGGTGCTCCAGTTCTGTGTTCTTGGAGACAAGATCCGAGGAGACTGAAGACAGCTTAACACCAAGGGTCTCAATTTCCTGTTCCAAGGTAGATACGCGATCTGCAAATTCGACTTCCAAGCGTGGGATTTGTTCTGACAGCTTCTCACGGGCTTGTTTCTGCTCCTGGATCTCGCGTACCCGTGATTCCAGCGCCTCTTCCAAAATAGAGATCTGTAGAACATTAGATTTTTTCCCGACTCGCGAAAAAAAAAACGGAATAACCTTGTTGCGATACACATGCTCCATCTCTTCTCGTACTCTGTTCGCCTCCTCTGCTGCCGCGTTTGGCTGGACGGGACCGAACAGTTGCGTCCTTGGTGACACTGGTTCACCAGAATCGCCAAACAGATCATCTTCTTCGGCAAGCGTCAGACCCCCATCTACGCCGGGACTGCTAGGCGCTGGCGTTGGCCGCTTGCTAACATCACAGATTAACGAGCCGGACTGGGTACGAACGACCCCGCCAGTTGGCCTCTGTTCTGGAGATGGCGAAACGTCTCTAAAGTGCTTATAAGTGGACTATAATATTTTCAATTGCCTTGCGCTTACCTGGTGGCCTCTGGCCTGGTAGTCTGACCCGAATCTAATTCGCTTGATCGTACTGGAGTTGTTTGCGACTTTAGCTCATCGAGCTGCTGACGAACCCTTCTGATCTCCTCATCGCGAGCCACAAGTTCCGCTTCCAGACGTTCTCTTTCCTCGCCTTCATCCAAGTCAGTTAGGGGCGACATGGGACGCATGAGGATATCCGTATTTTCGGCTTCCAAATTTCTGACGGCGGCTTGAAGCTGATGTCGGTGTAAGCTTTACATTTTCAGAATAGTAAGGATATTATATACCTCTGCTTTTGTCATCTTCGAAAGAGTTTTTTTGACGGTTGGCAGGGAAGTTCGAGCACGTTTTGCATTGCGGCGCGCAGGGCTAGATTGTACCGCAGAATCCTCGTTGCGAGGCTGGACGGTACTGTGTCGTCGACGTTTCACTCCGGCTGAGCTTGACTTGGTGGGAGATTGATGGGCGATCGCTTTCCATAACAACTCCTGATCCACAGAAGTTGGAGAAGTATTCGTGGCGGCGGCTAACGATTTTCGAACCGTGGCAATCCTGCACGAAGTGTTGTGAGACAGAATCGCAGATTGAAAAACAGATGGCTCACGCTTTCTTCCCATCCGGCGTCATAACGACAGACCCACTACTAGACCGGGCTGGAGCCAGTATACCTTCATCCTCCTGTTCACGTTTGGTCTCAGACTACTAGAGCACACCCAGAAGGTATTCTTACCAGTCTATGAACCGTTTTGGTGACCCAATTAGGCCACCTTGGACCCAATTTATCGCGATTAGCTTCCGCGTTCTTCCTTACTGTATTGAACCCTGAGACGTGTTGGTAAGACATGTAACGAAGACCAACCTTGAGCTCTCAATGAAGTCATATGAACAGCATGTCTCCTATGTTTCTTGAGCACTTGAGAGAACGCATGAAGGACGCCTGGCGTGATGTGAGCAAGCGTGAGACAATGGTCATCCAGTGGCCACTTACGTTCCGTGTAGGTGTATTTTGCTATCTTTCCTGAACTTGTCGTAACCATGACTGAGTTATACTGAGGGAACGAAATAAGAGGGTAGGGTTGTGGGGAATGAGTGAACCGCGAGGCAAGGTAGGTCATATTTATGTCACCTCACACGTGTTACTAATAGGGGGAGCGGACCCGACGCTTACCCAAAATGGTCAAGGGGCGGGATTTGTGATTCAGGTTCGATCATAATATGACTCGGTGTCTCACTTATGGAGTAAAGTCGGGGGCGCGTGATAAGTATTGACTGATATTGACTGTGATCTACCTATAAACAGATCACCCCACGTGAGTTCCATTCTGGTCTGTGCACTGTGAAAGATAGGCGCAGGGCGGGGAGAGCCCAGCAGGCTCGTCACCAGCATCTTTTAAGAGAAGCGCAACAACCCCGTGTGTAGGTACTTGGGACACTGTAAATGTCCTGACAGCTGTCCCATTATCTGTGTGTGTCCAGAGGTCCTGATCCAGAGTGTTAACGTCAAGGAGGAAGCTGATCGAATGAGGCAATTACCCTGACTGAATATTGACGGCCAGCGCGAATCCAGGGTGATTCCGTTAACCTGAAAGACATATCCGCTGGCGCGTCTAGCGTGTTAAGCTATGCGATATTTAACACTATAACAGCAAAAAAAAAACTGATTGAGCGCACCAGCATAAAGACAACCCCGTTTTGCGTTGGTCCGCTCCAATACTGGGCTGGATGAGTTGGGTCACTTGTCCAGTCTGGCTGAAAGGATAAACTGAATTTAATGTAGAAGAGGACAAAAGTGGGAGCACTGACGTTGACACCCCATCTGAATGGCGAGATGCTTTTACCTACCACGGGATCCTGGTTGATTGCTAGAATTTCAGTATTTTTCAGGATGCCCAAAACATCAGGGGTAATTTTGGTGAGCTATTGGGAGTTTAGCATTGGGCAGGTATTACGAGGGCTACCATACATCTGTGCCGATCTAGAGTCTATATCAGCACTGTACTGTGATTGCTCTGCGATACAACTGACCAAAAGCGGCGACTTCATCAAAGCCCATGCCGTGAAGTGCGATTTGGCTTCGTCGTAGGTCAAGCCACCATTACCACTGTTTTCAAGCAGTGAAAATCTGGGAAACGCTACAAATGGCTCATGGGCTTACAGTTGCAGCTAGCGGACTCATAAGATTAAAAAATATAACTGCCAAAAGGGAACGTACCATATCTAAATCGTTGCGACCGTAGAAATCTGTTGCTTGCGTAATGAAGGAATTGCTATTGACTCGTTAGAGATCAAGTAATTTGTACAGCAGTAAGGACGAACAAGTTGATTATGAATGTCAGCGAAGGCCAATCTGGACTTATATCACCAGTAGTCTGCAAAGCCATTAGCTCACTACAGAGGAGGGATAGAAGCGATATTTACCCTCCAGCTATGACCCATCTGGGCGCCCCAACTAGAAAGTCATTCATAATCGTATTGACATTCCCGCAGAAGCCTAAACTTACAGCCATACTTGACCCTGTTTCACCAGTGTCAGTCCAGATGTTCATCTGTCAGATGAAATGCCTCCTTACCCAACCCCATTCGCAAAGCGAAAAAATGAATGGGGCTGTCCCAGTGGTGCGAGACAATTCAGCCAGGGCGTCGGCCATGAATTGGTATTCTGTGTATCATGAGCAACGATGCCGAAAGACGGAGATAGTGACTCACTGCCGATAATTCCCTGACGGATAACATCATCGAATGGTACTGAAAACACGTTAAATCACGACCGACGAGTGCGGAGGTGAGATAACTTACTAGCACAATTGTCGTACCTGTAAAAGAGCGAGTGTCAGGAATATCAAAAAATTTAATGCTCCATCATTGCCTTTGTTCTTACTTCAGATAATCAAAGCCCCAATCCTGAAACGTCTTGGCGTCTCGCAATTCATTCGTGTAAGATCCAGGATAACCTGCGCATGTGAACCAGCCGGAATCACTGTACTGATCAAGAATCCATACAGCATTACAAACATCAGAAAATAACCAAGCACGGGTCACTCACAATTCCTGTTTTCCTAGGGTTCAGCGACCATCAGCGATTCAGTTGTTATTGGCAATTCGGTAAATACGCACAAGCCCAGTGCATGTATCTTGCTGGTCAACGCTGGCATGCCACTCTTGAACCTGATCTGGTCTACAACCCTTCATTAGGTGCTCGTTAATGACAAATAGAGATTTGCTCACCCGGAACAATATCACCGCTAGCGGAGCGGTTCTTCTCAGCATAGCAATCGTCGATATTGACATAAGTGTATCCAACATCCTTGTATTTAGTTTATTTAGAAGACGAGGACTTGGGCGAAAACTAAACGTACAAGAAGTCCAAGCGATTTCATCGCCTGAGCTTGGCCATAGACGAGATCTTCGTCGATATTACACTGAAACAGATGCTCCGTGTATGTCAATGAAACTAGGGAAAAAAGCGTACGTGAAAAGCATTCCATGCTGTATCCGATTCGGGGCGTCAGCATCCCCCTCCAAACAGGAAGTAAAACGTCGCCACTTACTGTTGTAACCCAGGACTGGAGAAAGTACGTTACAAATGGGTAAACATGGACGGCTTGGTAAAATTACGTACCTGGCAGTTTTGCAACACCGTTGTCAATAGCCAGGACAGGGGTGTTCAACTGCGATATCGCAGTCCAAAAAATCGCTAGCGCCAAAAGTTTTGCAGTGACTGGCATCATGATGCAAACACTGGTTGGCTCCTAAGATTTGGCTAGTTTTTGTCCCTTTTTATGCTCTTCAGGAGCGGCCTGTGCCGCAAATCGCTTCTTTATGACCCTATCCGGCAAGTGCGCTCTTAGCACATATGATGGGAAGCAGCGGCGCAGGAGGACCGCAATTCTAACACGGAACACGGCTCTTCCGAGAAGTTCTGGGATCGAAGGCCTGTCATCAGCGCTACCCAGCCTGTCCACCTTCGCAAAGCTTGCAGGCGATATACTTTTTTCTTTTCTTTTCACCCTTTTTTGGCTTGGCGATGGCCTTGTCTAGGGTCACCCTTTTACGTCATGAAGGCGACAGGCGACACCGCCGGGCCGTCCCGTTTTCGTATTAACCCGAATAAACAATCCGAATTGCAATGTGAGGAGAAACAAAGATGATGTTATTCAAGTTGATGATGGTATTAGATGAGTACGAACACGGATCATGATGAATTTTACCACATGACTAAATACTTCCATATATTAACATAAGCAAGAAGATGCAGCCCTCGTGCAAGTGGATCCTTGTCGTTGATGGCGCAAGGTTCTGCAGAGGTTCTCCCGACCAGCTCCCTATATAGTCCGTAAGGCAAGACTAACTCGCACATGTGATAGAACAGCAGCAACAAGTCCGTAGACGTCGTTCGTTTGAATGTGGGTATCAATGACATCACCTACATCTAAATCCAGTTCCTCTAGACCTGCCACTTGAACGGCAGCTAGATGCCGCGTATCTGGAGCAAAAATCAGACAGATGGTGATGAGAGTAGGCTTGTCAGCTGGAGAAG
Organism: Amanita muscaria Koide BX008; assembly: GCA_000827485.1. NCBI lineage: Eukaryota > Fungi > Basidiomycota > Agaricomycetes > Agaricales > Amanitaceae > Amanita > Amanita muscaria. The sequence continues at coordinate 65,165 of KN818301.1, read as the reverse complement.
GAGCAACGCTGTACGTCAAGCGGAGCTCGTTCTCAGAAGCTGCATGTGACTGGTGTAGCCCGTGGATGAGCCGGTGGATCGCCAGTGTCACCATAAACCTGGGTGCACCAAGTGATTAGTACTGGGGTTTTCAGAGCGATTCTCACTGCTTACCAGTCGTAAAGCGGTTTCAGCTTACGATTATCATCACCCTCATCATCTATTTTGATTGCTTTCACAGTCTTTTCCAGTTCCGCCCGCTGCATTCTCAGCTTTTCGACTTCAAGGCTGCCTTCTTTCACACCCTCCTTGATGGTCTGAGCGTTTTTTGAGATTTCTTGGACCTTGTCGTGTAGGGTCTGCATTTGCTCAACTTGCTCAGCAAGTTTTTGGTCAGCCATGGGTATGGTAAGTCTTGGATGGGGGTGTGTTTGTCGTAGCCGAGTAAGCGTCAACTTGGCGTCGATGATCTTCTGAGCAAGCGTTGTGGCTTTCTCAGTCTGCTTTTCCACCTTATCATAGTCTGAACACCCCCTCAGACATCAGGAGGCTTTTCTGCATTCGTGAGTGATAAAACGCCCACCTTCTTCAACTAAAGGAGCCAAAGTTTTAATGTTCCCTTGAACATCAGCTAGTTCAGCCTTGGCATTTCGGAGTCTGGTCTTCTTTTCTTCATTCTTCGTCGCGAGCTCGCGATTGTCGTCTGCGGTGACCATTGGTGCATCGTCAATGTCACTGACGATCGTTTTGACATACTTGTCCTTGGCGTTCTGTTCCAAGTACTGGAACTTTAGTTTTCTAAGGAATGTCTGATCTGAACATGAGTTAGCAGCCACGAGTACGCGTGTTAAGCATACCAATTGCGCAGCGACGTCTGAAGCCACGATGACGGGGTCTTTCAACAAAGTTTCCTCGCCATCTGTGAACTCTGCCGCATTTGATTTAAGTTTCAAGTTGGCCTTTCCGAACGCGTCTTGTAGCGAGCTGGCAGCCTCCAGATGTTTCTCTTGTTCCGCAGCAGATTCCAAGGATGTTCGTGAAGTCATTGAGGGTCGAATTCACATATTATGTTTGTCACGCATGTGAGTCACGCCTCGGTGCTTCCATACAGGCCTTATAAGGAGATCTCGGTAACTGTTGCTCTTTAACCCGTCCCCTCATATACCACATCCTCAAAACGTCTTGTCGTAAGTGGTCAGACACAGGTGATCTGGGTCATAATGAAAGGTTCGGTCGTCTAACAGTCCTCGCTACCCATTGAGTCTCATGGACGACCCGTTTCAGCAACACAGGGGGAGGAGAGCCTGCCCTTGTTCGCCGGTCAAGAGGGGAGTGCCTCTAGTTCACAAGGTATCTTCATCTTCTTAATCACCATTCGAATACTGACCTTATCCCAACAGATGAAATTATCAATGGTACGTGTAAACGTCGCACAGCAAGGTTATTAATGATTGACATCTGGCAAGCACATCTCCCTTTAGCTGGACACCGATCTGGTATGTGCCTCCTGTGCATATGTCTTCCTTTTCTCATAAACATTTGACGAGCAGGTTGGCGAGACAAGTTGTCGACTTGGCGTTTCGTCTTGGTTTTGACACCGTGTAACGTTTTGGTGGCATGCATCGCCGTGTTCCTTGGAATAGGCGTGGTTTCCATCTTTGCGTATCGTGGCCATAAACATGTGGAAGTCAAGGATACCCGCGTTGGCCGTTTACCAGGCAAGTATTAGTACTGCTTGCTGTATACACTCGGATCTCAATCGCATCATCAGCCATGGGATTCAACAGTACGTGCTATTCTGTATCAAGAGTTATTCATTGAACAAGCAACCACCGCAGCATGGAATGCATACTACGTACGTTCAACAACCAGAGTCATATTTATCTTGTCAAATCCTAATATCCATCCAGTGTGACATCAACGAAAGCCTTGTCCTTGAAGCGGCGTACCTCTTGGAATCACTCGGGCTCAAGGTAGGTGTTAGGGTGCTATATCCAGGTCATGGCATTTATTTTAAGCGAACAGGATGCAGGCTACAATTACGTCAACATCGATGATTGCTACGCAGAGAAAGACCGTGATGAGGGAGGGAACATTGTTGCTCGTACGTGTCATTCTCCCATGTCAATCCAATTACATCACTGACTTATTCTCAAGACAAGAAACGCTTCCCTTCTGGAATGAGAAATCTTACAGATCACATCCACAGCCTAGGCTTGTGCGTGTATCCCTTTGTTACCGTGAACTTGGTTGATCAAAACAACGTGTAGCAAAGCGGGCATTGTAAGCTTCATGTTGTACCTGTCTCACATCAATCCGACACCTATTCTTCTCGCAGTACAGCGACTCAGGTTGGCAGACATGCGCGCGGTACCCGGGGTCTTTCCAAAATGAATACCGGTAAGAGGCCACCGTGAAAGGCAGCACTGCCGGTTGACGCGGCATTCGCCAGTGACGCGAAACTGTTCCATGTCGAATGGGGATTTGATTATCTCAAGTACGTGTAGTTCTGCCGACCAACGGATATGAAAGCTAATACATAACGTAGGTATGACAACTGCGCCAGTATGAACGTCATCATGGGTTCCTTAAGTCGTGTTGTCTGAATTCTACCCCTAGTCCCATTCGACGAAGTTATCAAGGAAGGCATGGTCGGCAGTAAGTTGGGTTGTCTATTGTCTCTCCCTTTCTCAAATATGCATTCCAGAGTTCCAGCGGATGGCGGATGCCATTGCCAATATCAGTGCTGAAACCGGCAATCCCCCAATGATCTACTCTCTGTGCCAATGGGGCCGCGTGCGTTTCCGTACCTCTTATTTCATTCTACCGCCCGCCTTATTGTTTATTCAGGAACAACCCTGGCTTTGGGCTCGGCGATTCGGGCAGAGTTGGAGGGTGAGTGCCTTATTTATAGACAGATTCACTTATTTATACTATCGGAAAGACTACCGACGATATTGGCAAGTGGTGCTGCACCTTTGTACATGCTATATCTAATCTTTTAATCAGGGGCAAATTGGCCCTCCGTTGCAAACATTTTAAACCAGTTCGTTGACTTAATATCCGTATTATGTATACATTATCATTTATCATTCATTCACAGAAATTCATTCTGGACTTGGGCAAGCGACTTCTATGGTTACAATGACTTGGATATGGTAAGTCCTCCGTGCGCTATCTTTTGTTCTCGTCTAAACTGGATCAATATAGCTCGAAGTGTATGTATCGGGGATAGTCTCCTCCGGTTTATTGACAATTCGCGGACAGTGGAAATGGTGACCTAACTTATGAGGAATCGAAAACGCACTTTACTGCATGGGCGCTAATGAAATCACCGCTTCTGATTGTAAGTCGATGTCCTTCGTGACAGCATGCAGCCATTAAATAACGTTTTCATTTAGGGAACGCACGTGAGAGGCCTCTTTACTGATGAAATGCGGTCTTTTGACTGATAAATTACAACCTAGTTGCCGTCCATATCGCAACAATCGCTTGAGATTCTGAAGAATCAAGAACTGATTGCAATTAATCAGGACCCAGTCATTGGAACATCTGTGGCTCCTTTCAAATGGGGTATCAACGTGAGCCCTTAATACATAGCCATTGGCCCAATCTTGACATTCATATTTTGTTCAGCCGGATTGGACCTTTAATTCCACTCACCCTGCGCAGTACTGGAGTGGAGAATCCCAGAACGGGACGGTGTTCATGTTGGTGGGTTGTCAAACTTACCTCAGATGCGACGTCGTCTCACCACTCTATTAGATCAATGTCCTGGACAAACCCGCGGACATGTTCTTCAGATTGACTGATTCCCCTTGGATTCGTGCAGGCAGACAATACCATGTTAGGGTACGGCCCTGTCTTGCACATGCTTTAATTCACTGTTGACAAATGATATTAGGACCTCTGGACTCATACTGAAAACGGCACGGCGGTCCGGAACTTTACCGCTTACAAAGTACCTGCGCACGGCACAGTTGCTTTATTGTTGAAAGACGCCGGAAACGAGCCTGCAGGTACAGAACCTCCTTGTGCGCAGCCGGAATACTGCACGGACCAGAACGGTACTAGAATTGATCCTCATTAAATTGAGAAGAGCTATGCTAAGTTTATAGTTGTGTGTACTAAAGGACCCTAAATCTAAGTGGAATAAGTTACATGAATGAAATGCTTGCGTGTTTACAATAAGAATTCATTGTCCAGTGCTTTAGTGTGGTCTATAAGAGTAACACCCTAGAAGGAAGTGTTATTTTGAAGAACTAAGATTCGACTGACGCATTACTTACATATCCGTGCTTGACAATCTCCACTTCCTGTCACCAATAATCCACTAGTAGGGTTCAAGTCTAATGAAATGACTGAGGGAAAACATTCACACATCAATCGCATCATAACAAGCGAAGAAGACGGACCGGAGTTTTTATGACCCTGCAACGACAATTGCAGATATCCATTCTGCGCATCCCAAAAATGAACACATCTGTCTTTTGAGCCCGACACGACCCAATTGCCATCAACAGAAACTGCGACTGTGAGCACATAATCCTGTTGTGAAAACATCGTCAACGAAAGCGTGTACGTGTGTGAAAAATATAACCCACCTTGTGTCCAACAAAGTTCATCGCACTTGGGACGGACATCGGCCGCTCGAGCGGTGGTCCGTCTTGCATGACAACGATGGGTGAACTTGTATTTGAACCTTGCATCTTCAACTTTTGGATGATGGCGCTGATGTCCCAGTACTTGAGACACTTGTCGAGGCTGCCGCTGATCACGCCTCTACCGTCAGCGGAGAACGCGACAGAGTAGACGCTGTCGGTGTGGCCCTGCAACCGCGCCAAGAGCTGGCCGCTCTCAATGTCCCAAACGCGGACGATTGCGTCCAGGCTGCCAGCCGCAACAAATCGCGAGTCGTGCGAAATGGCAACGGAAGTGACACCCGAGTCTGGCATATTTCCCCCACCACCTCCACCACCATCATTATTACCGCCACCTCCACCACCACCGATCTCATCAGAGTGATGACGGCTACTACCGTTGACACCATTGCTCGCGGTGGCGGCGGCGCCCCCGTCCGTGATCGTAAACACCTTTGGAGGCTTTCCCCCCAAATCCCAGATTCGCGCCGTTCTATCTCCCGAACCGGACGCTATCAGCTTGCCGTCTCGCGAGAAATCGAGAGAGTAGATCTCTTGTTGATGGCCTTCAAAGATCTTGCATATCCGCTTTTTCGCAATGTCCCATAACTAGATGTGTGATGTCATCAGTAAAATGATGAAAAATAGTCTTGGGGAATTTTTGATAGACACTAACTCTGATTTTGCGATCTTCTGCTCCCGTAGCGAGATATTTGCCATCCGGGCTGAACCGTACGCTCCTAATATAGAGGTCGGCAGACGTTCCAGAGACAGTGTCGTCAATCAGACAGCTGTCACGATGCGGGTCATTTGTGGGACACGTGGAAAGAAACCGGTGAAGGATAAAAAAAAATTTCACAAGCTCGTAAGCATGACGTTATAACCCTAACGGGATTGTGGCGCGTACCATTTCTGTTGACCCGTTTTGATGTCGTAAATACGGGCTGATCGGTTGGAGCCAGTCGCGACGTGCTTCCCGTCAGGAGAGAACTGAACGCAACAAACAACACTATAAAAGGGATTAGCGCCGAGTTATTTTTATCAAGCCCCTGCCGTCCCCCGCACCCACAGGATTAAACACCGTTGGTGCGGGCGCCACACATGCTTACCTTCCATGTGCTAGTGTATGCAGGAGCGTCACGTCAAGTAGCCGGGGTGCCTTTGGATTATACATAACAGACCAGTCATTTCCCGGGGTTTGGAGCGAACGGGGTACAATGTATTCCGCAGACGGTGTTTGCATTTTCGGAGAGACGCCCATCGGCATACCGGGCATACCGAGCGAGGTGGCTGGAGAGGAAAGTATCGGTGTCAAACTTTCATCTAGGTTGGCCCGTGACCTTTGGCGCTTCGGATTGCGGATGTCCGTTAGACGGTCGAATTCTCTCTCGGGATCGATCACCCTACTGAGCTGTGGCGCTCCTCGTTCCCGCTCCAAATGAACATGATCCCTTTCGTTATCACGGGAATCAGAGGTAGACTTGACCGCAAGCAGCATGTCGACCGGGCTGCACTTGCCTGAACCGGGCATTGCTGCTCGAGAATGAGACACTTGAGACCGAAGCCGACCAATCTCCTCTTCGTACTGTTGCCGAAGCTTTACGTGTTGAGATTCTAGCTCGTATAGTGCCCTTCTCATTAGAGTTAACTCTTGCACTTGTGCGCTGACTTTTTTTTTAAAAAAAGAGTCGATGAGATGAGTCAAAATGACACGGACTCGAAACTGCTCACCTTTGGATTCGTAGTCGTCTCTCTGAGTGCGCAACTTTTCTAATTCGGCAGTAGTGGTATGGACTTCTTGACGAACGAGGTCCAGGGACTCTTGAAATCGTGTATGGCTGGTATGGATCACAGTAGTCATCTGATGAGGACGGTCGGAGGTAGTGTGTAGTAGAGACCTGTGCTTTTTCATTATAGTGTCAACACAGGGTGGGAGATGACGAAATATCCATTATGGTCGGAAGTAGTACGACACTCGGATGGAGAAACGGCGGTCGTACATGACAGGGGATTAAAAGTTCATGACTTACACTGTAGATCTGGGTAGTCGTCATAGTTGAAGAAGATTGAACAAGGGTGGAAGAGGTTGATGGAGTACACCGGTTGCCAGTTATGGTGCCAGGTGGTAGGAGGGGTGCAAAAGTGAAGGGGAGGTTTGATCACCAGTTTTTATATATGAAGTGGAGGGACGTGAGCCAATTATCGCAGAGGCAAGGGCAGGTGTCAGCGGGTCCTAGATAAGCTCTAGTCTTGTACCTAATAATCCAAAGCTTGCCGCCGGTGCTAATTAAGGCAATCGGTCGAAACCAGGCTTAGTTGAGAAGCAAAAGCTATAAAAGCTGGTATCTGAATCTGTTCGCTATTGTTATTTTGATCAAGATGAGAACGCCCAGCAGACATCACAGCCTTGAGTGGACAGGACAGCGGCGTGTGCTTGGTTAAGATTGCGAGTCCCACGCCCTGGCTTGATCGCTTTTTTGAATCCCGTTAAAATGTCCGTAGTCTCCGGACCTTCTTCCTCTCTCCAGACCCGGCGACATATCACAACTAGATATCTTCAATCCACGTATTCAACGTACAGATGTCCGAGGGGGGCGACGAGTGTTCACTCATCCGTTGCCCCATACGTCAACCGACGGTCACTTAACATCCGGAACTTCATCAAAAACGCCTAATCTCCACTCAAATCGAACCAGCAGCGTATCGTCCACGTCAGTGATTTTCTCGTTGCCGCTGATTCGGATAAATGTTTTTGACACTTGAAAGCTTGACATTCTGTGAGTAAGTTATGAGCTCATGCTCGCAGCTGGCTTGTCGAAATGATCTGATGCCCGTTACATACGCGAAAAGCCATTACGGAGTATGCCGTGCTCGGCGGATATGAATTACGGAACCCTATCCGTTTTGTGTTTTATCCTTTCCCAAGAATCCGGTGCAGTATGCCTCTCTGCTGGGATATTATATTACATCAAACTTTGTCATGATCCTCCCTCCTTCCTTCTTCCACTCCCCAAACATCGGGAATCTCGCGCTGTCCAAATCCTTTGTCGTCGGGCAGCTGCCAGAATACCGGGAAGCGATGTGCGGTGCTTCTGCCACACCGATGTTTGCCGGATTGTTGCTGTAAAGGAACCTTTGCATCGCCGCGCGCCGTGGGGGAAAAAAGGGATTTTTTAACGCCGTAACGGAACTGACAAGTCGACGAAAACAGAAGTCCAAACTGCACCCGTGTATGACGAAACATCATCGCTTTACAGGGATACCCCGAATTGCTGATACAGGGAGCAGTCTCATTCAATAATACCCTCTATCCGAATATACAGAACTGGATAATCACTGAGTCAATGCCGAGTTCCCCACACGAGATGAAAGGGTTGCCAAAGCAGCCAGGGAATACAGACTTGCGTCATCCAGCGTCTTTCACGGGCTCGGAGATAGGGGATCAGCGAGAATGATGGACAACGACGACTGCAGACTACAGAAAAGGGATCGCGAGATCGAAAAGTCGCTGTCGATTGCCTTCTACTGGGTCGGTTGCGAAAACGCACTGCTGGCGCTAATCGTTCCAAGAGATCGTGGAGCGCGTGTCGGGAAGAGCTGAGCGCTGCTGCTGCTGCTGTGTTCGATACGACTCCGCTTACATATTGTCCATGGTCGATGCATTGATGGCCGAAGATATAGGACATCACGTGAAGGCTGTTCTGTCCTTTCTACTTGCAGCGATGGCCAGATTGAATCGAATGCGGATGATCTGTGGCGTACAGATAGATCCTGAGTCAACGCACCTCCGATGATTCAATATTCATCAAGTCTCAAGCTATATCAAGTGTTATGTAAATGATATCTGGTGACTCGTTGCAGATGAAGCACTGGAAGAGACCGTGCTATGTAGCACGGCCCACTAGAAGAAGAAAAAGCGTTTACTCCCTGCGTAACTTGCCGCACAACATTGTTTTCGCCATCACGACTGCGGGGCAGGACCTTACGACGCTTTTTCGAATTTAGAAGGAAGATCGGACCGGTGTGCCGACCCGCAACCTGTGTATATCATAAACTGAGGTTCATAAACAGATTAGTTTCAATCTAGCTATTGATTGTATGTAACGCATAACAGAATCTAGAAAGTAGCACGAGATCCAAGCATCACGAAACGAGCCTATAATGGACATTTACTTCTCCCGCCAGCTGACCCAACCAATAAGGAAAGCAAAAAGTAACATGCAAATCCATGAACGAGCGTCTCTCCATATGTCAGGTTGCATCCCAGAGAGCGGCCATTGTTGTACGGACCGTACAGCCGGAGTCGATGAATTGTGTTGTCTGGCATTAGCTGCTGCTGTTGAACCTTCCCCATCTTCTTCGTCGACCGGCAGAGGGTCCGGTAAAAGGGACCTGTCGTTTTCAGACGAAATGACCTCTGCGTGCGCAATACCTCCAAAAAAGTCGGTTATGAGCGTCTTGTCCAAGCGTCTTTTGAAAAGGTCTTCCCGGACACCTGGGTGAGAACCAATCTTGTTCACGTCATACGAATCAAACTGCGTATAGAAACTTGTCAAACAAAAAGGCCTCGGAGATGAGTAGATAATGGGGCGTACTAGATCTTGCATCGTCTTGTGGCTGGTTTTGTTGATCGCTTCCATGAATTGGAGGACATAGTGTGTGTATGCGTCAATAACCGCCACTCCAATATCTTGGTCGTTTGCGTACTTATGGGATTAACTCTGTTAGCTTGTACGACCAATCTTGGACTAATGGAATAGGACTTGCCGAATACGAACTCTCGTCAATCATAGACGATCCGGTAGCTAGGACATTCGGAGAATAGAATTTGGAATACAACGTGTTCGCTTGACAGGTGTCAATCATGAAAAATATCTCATTATACCTATCATGACGCAAATTTTTGCAATGAGGCAGTGTGTGCTGATAAGAGGGCTCGGGTTGGACTTACCGCTTCTTCTGATACATCTGTTCAAAGGCGTCCGCTATGTCATGAGCGCTAATCTCTTCATTGTCTTGAAACTTGAGGAATTCATTTCCACCGTGCCCGGTCATGTAGACAAAAATATTCGAGCGCTCGTCTGTGAGTAAGCGCTTTGAACGAGGGACAGATGAGTCAACGCGTCCTTGAGAGCGCGAATCTCAGCAAATTGGGAACGATGCAGTGGTAGAAGAGGGACGTACCGGTGAGCACGCGAATGAAATTCTCGACTGTGACTTCATATCCTCGGTAGTCCACCTCAATATTGTCGCCATATAGATCTAGATGTCTTCCTGGATTGGCGTACACACTTCCTGGGAACTTGTTCCGTGCATTACACGACGCGTCATCGGCCAGCATGAGAATGATGTTCGAGTCTGGAATACCCAGTCTCTTGACAGTGCGGTACCTTGTTCCCTTGGCTGAGAACGATATCAAAAAGTGTTGAAAACGCTTACATTCCCAATGCATTCGCCATATGCTGTCAATAAGGTAAATCATTAGATTCCAGATTGTAGACAAGGTGTTGACATACCCTGTAGTTGAACCAATATCGAGATGCGCATACTAATACCGCCCAATTGTTCGTATGAGCTGAGCCGCTTCCACTCGATCCGGACTTGGAGAAGAAGTTTCTAACCGTATCTTCGTGAGCGATATTGGTGGATATTACGGTTGTCGACCACAGAGCTAGCCATAGCAGCAGAGCTTGAGGTAGAGAGAACGGCAACATTCAGCGGAGTTTGAAATCAGAACACAGGCGCACTGACCGGACGGGCAGCGTTGTTGGCAGCCCAGCCAGGGTTCAACAGTACTGATTATCAGTTCGTTCTCTCCTTGACTTTGCCTTGGGATTGAAACTGACTATACTATGTCTTACAGTTGATTTGACTGTCAGTCTCAATGGTGCGATGTAGAGAACGAAACCTGTAATATGACGTGTTATGAAGGCGGAAAAGCCGTATTCAACAACC
>KN818301.1:15842-54350 GCA_000827485.1 Amanita muscaria Koide BX008 | reverse complement strand
AAGAACGACCAAGGCTGTCGCTTTGAAGAATCTCGCCGTGAATTATCTCAAATAGCACCCTTTGGCGACTCTTATCTTGATCACTCTCGAATGTGAAGAAGGCGAATGTCTGCATTATTCTCAAGTACCTGGCAGTATGATATGCCCTTACGACTCACTGTCCCTTCCACTCTTTCCTTATTGTCCACAGCGGCTCCCCAAACCTGATAGCACCAAATGGGTGGCGCTCAGTGCTGCCATGTCGTAGGATTAACCTTGTTGCGCTAGTTCCTTGCGCTCTCCGTTTATGTCTCTCACATGAGCTGCAGTCCTCTGGTATGCGCGTGGTGATTTTGGTCCAAATTCGGTCACCGGAGAACGAAGCCCTCAAACTGATGCCGAAGCACGTTCCCGTCCCTCTACTTCTCCAACTTAGGCTATACTCTTGGCGGCCACACCATGCGCGACAACCCTTATGGTGCAGAAGCTGACGAGACGATTAATCAGTTGCTGACTGAAAAGGTGCGTCCGAGATACATCAGATGGCGCCTTTCTAATTTTCTACACTCTAGGACCCTGTTTTCCGATATGGTGGTGTCTATACCTTTGACGTGCGCAGGGACGTCAAACGGCAATGCGGTCCACAAACTCTTTCCTATTGCAGTCTCCGGCGCATCGGATGACATGCGGAGGGTTGCCGTTCAGCTACTAAGCGAAAGCTATAACCCCCATGTGGGTTCCGGTGCTACTCTACCTGACCCTCGGCATTGCTTGCACCTTGCAGGTGCGTTCCCTTTTTCGAGAAACGCATTTTGATCATCCTGATTAAGCCATGCTCGACCTCGCGATTCCTCTTCTGTACCCGCGTCTGCAGTCGTCCATCATTCTTGCTAATCCCCTTTCTCCGAGCCCGCTGCCCGGGGAAGTGGATGACGTGATTTCTTGACTGCCACCTCGTTTCTGGAACTGCATATGTATCAATCCTGAGCACGACGTTGATGCGTTGATGCATTGGACTGATTATCCAGAAAACGGACAAGTGCTCGAATATTTTTGTTTACTAGACTGCCAATGGTGAAAACGAAATTAACAATGAAAAGATCAGTGGTCATGACACAATTAATCAGAGGAAGTAGGCCCCACTCGAGCAGCACACTGTGTCCGCGGCCTCATGCAAAATTTGCGCGCGTGCGCCTTCATAAGCATAATGAGATATTTTTTATCATTGACACCTGTCAAGTGTTAGCGAACACAATGTATTCCAAATTCGATTCGTGTCACTGTCTCACTCTGCTGTGAGACTTGAATTTTGAACTGTAAGGCAAGACACGTCTCATTTGGATACTCTTCTATGTTCGTTGTCATGGTCGAAGACGTCAGCTGGAGCATGAATCTGCTGTTTCAGCCACTTTGGCTGCAGCTGGATTATATCGGTAATTGGTCAGCGCACTTCTCTGGCCCATGGCGACAAGGCCAAGAAGCAAGTAGGCCTTCCTCAAAGACTGAGGGTGCCGCTGAAGCAATTGATACCCTTCACCTTCGAGTCATGGAGCACGCACCCGGGCCATTGAATGACCTTGATAGCATCATTCGCTCTGCTCACAATAATGGGCAAACATTTGTTGAGATACCTCTGGCTGTCGCGCAGCTCAAACATCGTTATATGGCACGTCAAAATATAAACCCCCGTCGCTGGGAGGTTACAAGGATTGCAAAACTCAGGCAAAAGACAAGCCCATTTAAACATCAATTTATCGTTGCTCGTTTAGAATGTCAAGGTGAAGATGGGGTCCATATCGTCCGATATCTTCGCCTTGATCGGACAAAGGAGAAACGGTCAGGAAACTCACCGGGCCTCCACATCTCAGGTACGTTGTGCTATAAATATTTGAATATAATTAACTATATTCAGGGCCCTCAGGAGCATTGAACCATGCCCATATTTTTTCAGCAGATGACCCAGGCACCAATGCTGCAAACAAGACATTGATGACACTTGTGCCTGGTGATGGCCCTGCCAACGATGAGGCACTGGAACACCCAGTGTCTTTACCAGATATTCTCGTACTGGGACATCAAATTCACAACATTTCTCCTAGATACCAGGCACTAAGTGCCAACTGCTATTGGTTTGCAGATGCAATGCCTAAGGCATTGGAACGCTATGGGTTTCAGGTGATTCAGGGTCAGCAACCAGGGGAGCCATCACGCTGGAACAGGCTTGTGAACTTTGTTTTCCACAAGTCTGTTTCCACTGATGAGCAGATCAATCAGATTTTTCATCATTTCATCAATGCTCGGGATCGTTTCGTAAGTCTCCAAATCAAGTTTAACATATATAACAACTAATACAATTCCATTTTCATGACTGTTCCCAGTTTGACTTTCAGGACGAAGCAATCTGATGTAGCTAGCGTGCAATCGTAGTAGTCTTGTGTGTTAAATGTCACGCGTCACGCGTCACGATTGGAATGATGGAGTTAATGAACACATTTGGAACGCATCTCCGAGGGACCGAAAAGTAAGGCTGGACAGTTCTCTAGTGGCATATAAGAGCATGCTGCGGTCCACTGGTGTGGGGAAGCATTAACTACCACAGACAGACATCACACGAGGAACGCAGCTGAAGCGTGTTCGTTGAATTGTCCCCCCTCTTCCTCCTCTTTATAATCCTGCCTATCTACTCTCGTTCACTTCTCACAGATCTCACGAAGCTCGTCCGTCACTTCGGTGCTGGTGCTTTGTTCTCATTGAGTTGCCAGGTTCAGCTCCCCAAATCCCACGATGGACTATGACTCTTACTACGCTGTTTTACATCCCCCCGCATCTTCGTTCCTAACCAAAACCTGATGTACTAACCCTCTCCTTCAATATACATAGGGGGATGCATGGTTTAAACCACCAGGGGAGAAAAGCGCAGCAGGCGTTTGTCTGCGTGTAGTTCCCTTGTGAGAATCCCTATCTCGCACCATTTGAAGCCGCTGTACGTGGTCTCAATCCCCTCGTTGCCGTCAAACTACGCACTGCCGCCGTCCATTCTTCACTTGCTCTTGTGTAAGTTTGATTCTAACAACGGTAGCGTCAATCGGCAACACCAAGTTCACCAACTCACCATCCATTTCCGCTTCCGTCGCTGGTTCGGAGGCCAACCTAAACGAGAAGCTGCAAGGCCTGGGAACAATCCTGGGTTCAAAAGTCTCTGATGAAGAAGGGGGTAGTCGTCTGTGAGTGCGTGAGCTGTTTGTACTTTGTAGTAAGCTGGAAATGCATGCTCATGTCTTGTCCTCATCTCTCCAGAGCCGCTCAGTGCGTTGTCATCCAGCGTTTTCCCTGGGCTCGGAGATAGGGGACCCGCGAAAATGATGGACGACAACTGCAGACACGGGTACAGAAGAGGAATCGCGAGATCTCAAAGTCGCTCTAGGATTGCCTACTACTAGCCTGTTCGGTTGCGAAAACGCTCAGCTCTGGTACATCGGGCTAGCGCTGATTGTTCCAAGGGATCAGTGGAGCGTTGTAAGGCGTGTTGACTCTGTTGAGAAGAACTGGGCGCTGCTGTTGTCCTGTAAGATTTCATACGACTACAAGACAGGGCTGCTTACATATTGTCCATAGTTGCTGGCCGAAGATACAGGGCATTACAAGACGTCAACCTGAAGTGGTAAAGCCTGTTCTTTCCTTTTCCTTTCTTTCTGCTTGCAGCGATAGTAGTCAGCCTGGTTGAATCGAATGCGGATCCGGGATGATCTGTGGTGCAAAGATCGGTCAACGAACCGCTGATTCACAACATTGTTTCTTGCCAAGAAGCCTGCGGGCAGCTCTCCAGTATCCTTACAACGCGTACACATCGCTTATGCCACGAACTTAGAACATGGGGTGCCGACTGAATGGTCCGCAACGAATATACAGGGGTTCATTCATTCAATGTACGTATAACAGAGAAGACACTGCTTGATATATAAAGGACATTTACTTCTGCCCTCAGCTAACCTGGCAACCACTAACCCCATCTTTGGAATCGTGAGCGATATTACGGTTGTCGACCACAGCGCTAGAGAGAACAGCGACATTCAACGGAGTTTGAAATCAGAGCATGATCCTCCGTGAACGTGTTGGGCAGACCGGAACGGATGCGCTGAAAAAGTGTTGCTTGTCGCTTGCACTGTTGGCAGCCCGGCCACTGCAGGATTCGACAGTGCTGATTATCAGTTTGTTCTCTCCTTGACCTTGGCTTGGGATTGAAACTGACTGATGTACTATATCTTACAGTTGATTTGGGTGCCAATGCTGCGATGTAGTGAATGAAACCGGCAATACGACGTGTTATGAAGGCGTAAAGGCCGTATTCAACACCCATAAATGTGTAACGTTATATGTACGTCCTTTTTTACCAACTTTCTTTTTCATTCACTCATCCTTACAGGCTACTAGTATATGCTCTCCAATCGTCCATCCCAGGTTACCTTTGGCAGCGGTAGCATCGCTGACAAATGCACTTTCCAACATCCGATGGTAGAAGTCTGACGCTTAAATACTTTCGATTTGTGGACTTTATCGGACTTCCTACCACCGTCCTCTCCATCCTTTCCACTACCCCCGATACTTCTTGACGTCTCGTTGCAGCATTTGCCGTATGATAGTTGTTGGTACTGTTGTGAGGGCCGATGAGAACGATAACGCATGGGGTGGTAAGCCAGAATATACTTTCTTGACCAGACCAATTCTACTAGTAGGCTCTAGCACCTATACGGTCTCCGCGCAGCACCGGGTAATAATGTCCCGGATATAATCAAATCGTAAGGACTCGATGCGTTCTGGTCGCTGCCCCATTATGACGACTTGTATAAGAAAGCGACCTCGTTTGTTACTGACTTGAATGGTATATCACCCGAGAGAATTTGCTAAAGAGCGCATGAAAATATTTGCCAGTTGAACAACCTTTACTCCCTTGAAACAGGTCATCGCATAAGCATATACTTATATCAGATTCCCGGACCTTCGTTGAGGTGTTTTGATCCGAGGCTAACCCCCGTGCAGTGGAGTCGATTTTCGGTGCCAACGGTTCTGGCACTGGTTTGATGGGTATACCACGGACGTGTCGATCCATTTTTATACTCCGAGGATGATGCAACCCTGAATTCTCAGATCTCCACAACCTTATTCGTGAAAATTCAACACTCTTGCTCGCACTCTATCACAAGCAACCAATCTTGCCCATTGCCATTCACAAAAACTTGCAGGAACTTGATCTTACTCATAAGATCTTATGGAGAGCTGCCGCAGAACGTGATGATCTTGCTCGAGCGGAATGGCTTACACATATGTATCACCTCAAACTTGACTATGTAAATACACAGCTCATAAGAAAGATCCTTCGAAAATAGGGGCGAGCCCACCTGCGTGTCAAAGGCGGCAGTGGAGTGTCCCGTCACAGCACTTCACCTCCAAATTTTGAAGCGGGAGAGCTGACGAAGGAGCGTCACGAAACTTGAGGGGGATGAGCCTGGTTCTAATCAATACATCGACGAGACCTGAGGCCATTCGGTAATTTGGTTTGGCAGGATCTGGCTTCAATAACACCTCTTCTGACGTCAGGAAGTTCGCAAGGTCTTCTTCTGTTTGGTCCTTCAACTCCACCTCGTCAAGGAATCCGACAAAATGAGATTGGAGAAGGAGTAGGGAAGGGTAGGCTTCGAGGCGAGAAAGTGTGTGAATGATGAAAGAGAATCATTGGTATGAAAGCAATCTCGTCGTACAGCTTGTCAACGACAAATTGTCGCCAGCGTCTATAAGAGATGGTGGGAGCGCACATCAAACAATGTTTGTAGGTTTTTAGAAATAGTACGTCCACAAATGCAGACCATTCCTGGATGTCTACGACGAAGTTTGAGGCACCATAGATCGGTCAGGTTGGGCAACCCACCCGTTTGACATCTTCTATGATGTCCTCGTCTATGGAATAACGTAAATCCTCCGCAAATTCATGAAAGAGTTTCCTGGTATCATCAATGCTAAAATATGGGATCTGGACAACACTAGCGGCGAAATACCGGAGGTCGGTGACGGGTACAAATAGATGGTTCCGGCGGCGATAAGGCACTGGAGTGCGTCGGCCTGAAGGCTGTCTTTTAGTTCTCGTAGAGCCTGGATGCAATCATCTCGAACGTCGGATGTAGCGTGATCCAAAATGCTGAAGTCATCAGGAGAACGACATTTTTCTCCCAAGACAAGGCACGGAAGTAACCCAGGAAGTCGCTTCGAGACGATATCGGTGTTGTAGGTCCGTTGGGAGATCCGCGACGATACACGGCGGTGGCGGTGTCAACTACCTTACTGAGTGATTCCCAGAACTCCTTTGTGCCATCCAGGTAAGGTACGTCCTCAAATGTTGAAAGGAACTCAGAACGTGACCATCACAGGACGTGGGACACATACTACAAAGGCCAATAGCCCATTACCTCCAATTCCTGTTGCAGCCAGAGCAACCGTGTCGACTTCCCGGATGCTGGAGCACCCACAAATTCGCGATTCGACACAGCATCCAAACAGCGCTTGGATTCCTCCTGATGCCCAGGATTCACATAGTATTTTCTATTGGCCTCATCTCCATGGATTGCGCCGTCGACAGCCCACTTTCTCCTTGGTGGAACTGGACGGGTAAACGCAGTGTAAAGCTCAACTGAAAGATAACTTACTGTGGAGCAATCTGTTTCCGTTTCGCCTCATGACCCTCACTCCGGCTGGTGAGGAGCGCGGGTGTTTTCGGGAAGCTTAGGTAGAGATCAGGGAATATAGAGGGGACCGTAGGACATAGCGAGAAGACCCAAGGGGAGGAAATGAAACGTCGGAAATAAAAGAAACAAGATTCAGCGAAATAGGCGACATAAAGGCGGCATTGGACACTCACGTGACAGTGACACCAACTTAGCCGAGTCCATGACATCAAGTCCATCAAACGCGTTGTCTGGAATTCCCCAGGAACTCAAGGATTTATTCTCATGGAACCCACCTCTGCTGGTCCCACGCCCGTTCCCTGGCAGGAAAATGTCGACCAAAACTCGTGAACCGGCGTTTTTCGATAAGCACTTTACCAAAGAGCTTAAGCTTCTCCACGTGAAGCGTCTTCCATCACTTGCTCACGATATCGCCACCCTTGTCGACAAAACAATCATAGATTCCTTCAACGATGGTGTCCAATTCCCACCATCTGATGCATTGCTGTCGGCGCGGCAACTTAATTCTATTGTACGCAACGTTGGTCGGGATAAGACAGATGAGAAAGCCGTGGCCAGCTTTTATGACAAAACCACTGCCTTGTTCTGTGCACCCATAGCGTCGACTCTCGCTCTTCGACTTTCGGATTGGGATACTCTGCTCATGTGGACTCAGTCAGCCAATGTCTATGGCTATGCCATCGCTGAAGGATTCCTGCAAGTCGCCGGCCCAACAGATTTAGCTGACAAGGAGGCGCAGCTTAAGGAGATCATGGATGAAGAAACGCTCAGGCTTTTCCGATCGCTTTCAACACGTCTTGCGTCCTTGGTGACAAATGAATTCAAGAATATGGCTGCTGGTGGTCCCGAAGTAATGCTTGCGATCCCTAACCTCTCAAATTCTCCGAGCTTTGATTGGACTAGTTGCGATGCTCCGGAGTGTGCTTCGGCGACAAACCACGAGAGGGAGCGCAAAAATGTAGCTGAAGTGTCTGTAGGACCCGACGCCGAAAACACCCCATGGACTTTCGACTCACGTTCAAACAACTTGACGTCTCTCTCGAACCCAGAGACAGTTCGACCACAACCCCCGACGCTTCCCCAGCCTCGTGAGATTGGGGAGATTGCCCGAAGCTCCAACATTCAAGGTTTTTTTTCAGAAGATGTGGGAACTAGCAAGGCCGTAAAACGAAAGCGTAACAATGGCAGTAGCGACGAAAGCAGGGCAAGTTCATCGTTATCCATTCTAGGAATGCTACTCATGACGCCACAGGCTAATTTTCCCCTTACTCCTGAAGCCTCAAGCGTTCCAAAAGGCCCCGAACTCCGAAATTCAAATAGTAGTCGGATAGCTGCTAAGATACGGAAGGCGGATGATTCTATCGATGTCTGTTCATCCGTCTGTAGTGTAATGATTATTGCTCATGACAAAACTTTGAAGGTCACGCAATCTACAAGTCTGATGCTGCCACCACTGCCACCAGTAGGAAGTGTTCGAGCGGAAACCGCTTTTCCAAGGGGAGAGGGGAAGGGGAAAGGGAAGGCCGTGGTGAAAGGGAAGGTGCAAGGTGGAGGCGATGACAAAGACGGTGACGATGAAAATGATGACCCATCCTACAAAGATAGCCACGACCTGTCCGCGCAGTTCATCGTTCAACAGGCAAGCAAACATTCCATACTTCCCGAGATCCATAGCGCTAATTTGACATTTAATTGAGGCATGGGCACAGGCCACGCGGGTAGATGGTTCCATCATTGTTCTCCAGTCTGGCAATCATGAGTTCATTGGCATTCGTCATCGAACTACTCAAACTCTCTATATCTCAGATCTCATTGAGCCGCACGCCTGCAGGGATCCATCATATGGAAAACTCCATGTTGGCATATACATTGCAGGAATTAAGGATGCCCTCGATCGGGAAAGACAAAAGCACGACGCTTGGCCACCCGATGGTGGCAATGGTCCATCTGGCAGTGGCGGCGGCAAGCAGGGTGGTCCGAGTGGCGGTAGTCCAGGCAGTGAGGACAAGGGCAACCGTGGGGGTGGTCGGGAAGGCGGCCGCAGAGGTGAAAGCGGAGGTAGTAAGAAGTCAAAAAAGAACAAATACCGGGGCGGAACAGTCAGAAAGATGGCTACAATTGCGCATGAAATGGCGGTAAAGGTGTGTTTTATCTGATGTTGCGATATCATTCACCTGATCGTACATATCAGAGCACCCTGGAACTAGCCAGCGGTCGTAATGTAATCCTGCTCTACCTCCAATTTGGCATTTATGATTCATCAGCCCCCTCCACATTTGTTCGCTCCGGTCCAATTGGCCACCCTACGCCGCTCCCTTCACGGGAAACCGTCCGAAACTATCAGCTCGAAGAATGTCTCGCCGTTGTCTTGAAGTCCGAGATTGGACATGGTGCAACTGGCCAGGTACTTCGTGGCACACTAGAGGTCGAGGCGTCGGAATGTGTATCGTTGGATGTTGCTGTCAAGCTTGCGTTAGCTAGTGAACAGCGCAAAGCCCTGAGGGACGAGTACAAGATTTATCATCAGCTGAGGTCAAAAGGAGTTACGGCCGGAATCACGACACCTCTGGGTTTGTTTGAGGATGTGGAGGGTGGGGCATGTATACTTGTCATGCCGTATGTAGGCGCTCCACTCGCTGCAACGCCTGAGCTTGTCTTGCCCATTTCATATCGGTGCATTGCTATTTTGTATTGTTCTTATTCACATTTTCTGACAAGTTTGGGACAGGGAAGCAGTTCTTGCAACTTTGGTGGAAATACATGATGCCGACATACTCCACGGCGATCTTAGTTTGGACAACATACTTGTGTCTGATTCGGGTCTGACAATCATAGACTTTAGTCATTCGCGGGTGTGCCCTGATCAAGACGCAAAAAATAGTGAATGTTCAAAGCTTTCATCTCTCCTCGACCGACGTGAAACTCGCTATAGGTGCTTCTCGGCGAAAGGGATATCTTCTTCAAAGATGGCAATCTGCACCTCAGAGTAGTATTACATCCAAATGGATGTACGAAGTTCTGTAATTACTCGCTCAGCTCCGGGCTGGTTTTGACTGGAGTTACGTTCAGCATCAACAGGCTTAGAGCGAAGCGGAGTTTGAAATCACACCCTTTGCTTCCCGGACACTGCACATCTCGACCCTTTTGGCAGTCGTAATGTTTTTTGCTCATTTTCTTCTCTGCCGTTCATGCCGGGCCCCATTTGGTACGTTAGCTAGTACCAGCCGTCGTCAGGGAGGAAGAATGGGCAAACTTAAGGCTATGTAAGATATGATGTAATCTTCACTGATTGAACGACTCGGACAACCAACAGAGGCAACACTGGAACCAACGCAGAAATATCGAATGCTACGTATGGTACGTAAACGCATTATACTGCTTAAGCCGGCGTAGTGAGCCAGCTGGTAGCATCGTTGCAATCCGCAACGGTAATTGGGTTCCCATTCTGCGAGTCGTTCCCAGGCAAATCGAGGCAAAGACCCGGATCTACATAATTTACCATAAAGAAGGGGTGGGTCAATGGCAAAGAGTTTGGAGTACATGACATGCTCACAAGTCCCATTGATCATAAGCCTGTTGTACCTGTAATCGAATACTTGGCCTTGGGCACATCGCACGAGAGTTGCATTATACCCGACGCTTTCTGTCAAGGATATTTATGTCAATGAGCAGATGGCCTGAGTGAGTCTATAATTCATAACTAGACGCACCCTCAGCATAGATGCAAAAGTCTTTGTTCGCGACAACGATATGGGTGGCTCCACGTAAGACCATCCAAGTCTGGTTTGCCGGTGTAGTGCAGTCCCAGCTATCAAAACGATATCAATGAATAATGACTCTCGCATTGTCCAAGGAGACTCAAAAAACATACCTGACGATGGGAGTGCCGATCTTAAATTCGCCATGTACATCGATACATTTCCCTGGATACGAGCTGGGATGAATCTGGACAGCAGGAGTCGCCATTGGTGACGCAAAGACCCCCGCCACGATGGAAGCGAGGATTGAAATATGCATGGTGATAGAGGTGAGTATCATGAGGTGTTGAGCGCAGCCTGGCAATAAGGTTTCGAAATGAAGGGTATCGCAGGGTGTGTTCGACGTCGCCCACCTGTATGTACCTGCTCTTTTATGTGCTCAGAAAAATGTATCTATTTTTGCTCCACCCGAATACGATAAATTATTGCTTTGAATGGGTCAAATATAAATTTAAGCCGAATTACAGCGGAAGAAATTAAAAGACCAGAGTGATGGGATTCAAAACCGAACACGACGATGCGATGGTCAGGTAATCCACTGTCTGTCCTCTGACTCCTCTCGGCGGACCAACAACCGAACAGGGTTTCCTTTTTCTTCAGCCTACCATAATGGAATTAGCTATAAGCAATCTAAGCTTGAATAAGGGTCTAAGCTGTCTAAGTGTGGACGGCTTGCCATGAATTACAACCTTTTGCCGGCCACTTGTAAATTTTATAACTCTACGTTTCTCAACCGAATATGGTTTCCTATCATAATGGAATTAGCTGACTTGCCATGAATTTTACCGGCCACTTGTACGTTTCTCAACCGAATAGGGTTTCGGGTTTCCTATCATAAAGGAATTAGCTGTAAGCAATCTAAGCTTGAATAAACCAAGTGTGGACAACTTGCCATGAATTACAACATTTTACCGGCCACTTGTACGTTTCTCAAAATCTCAACCGAATAGGGTTTTGGGTTTCCTATCATAAAGGAATTAGCTGTAAGCAATCTAAGCTTGAATAAGCTAAGTGTGGACGACTTGCCAACGTTTTTTACCGACTTTGACTGACCACTCTTGTAAATTTCCAAAATAGCTCCGAGTCCATGAGGGAAGTGCCGACGTGTTGGCAAAAACCTTGCCTGCACAACAGATTTCATGACTGCCAAGTTCAATCGTCACAAACTCGCGTAGAGGCAGACAATAGAGAATATGCATAAGAGACTGCTTCGAGCAAGGACATGAATGTGTAGCAGCTACTGTAAACAGCGAGTAATCAGTCACGTAGCTGAAGCAGACAATTCAATGAGCAGCTACATAGAATGATAATGTTCGAGCTACCTGGGACCAACCTCTCGTCAACCTGAAACAGTTGCCGGCACAATAGCAAATGCATATTGCCTCATCGAAGCCATGCGCAACAGCAATGCTTCCGCCTTCGGACCTGTACGTCTACCAGCTGCCAATTGAACTGATCTGACGTACCACTTCAACTTCAAGTCACCTCCCTGATGCGACATTCAATGAGTCATTCCCAAATGGAGAGCTATTAGACCATGCAGGACCTTTGACGGAGTCACGACTCACACAGTCCAGGGTAGGTGTTCATTCGCTGTGCTATCCCAGTGTTTGCATGTGCTGTCGCGCTGGCGCGCTGGCGAACAGGCTAGATATAGTTGATTACGACACGCAAGCGACTAATCTTAGAATGCTTGTGATGACACATATCCCATTCACTGCCACCAAAGAAGGGTTGACCTGTATTCAGCTCCTCTAACCTGTCGTCTTCTGCCATCAGGTTCAACACGTCGTGGAACGGTCTAGGGGTCAAAGTCTCGAGCTTCATGAGTAGGTCGATGACGCTGCATCGTTCCGATTCGTTCATCAGGCCATAAGCTTCAAGAGCTGTCAAGCGTTGTGCTAATAAGATGTTGGGAGCCCATTCCTTCTGTGGTGATTTGCCGACATATCGGCAGGAGTATAACCAGGCTTAGAGCGAAGCGGAGTTTGAAATCGTACGCTTTGCTTCCGACCGCATCCACGGAACTTGGTATGCGTGGTACGTCCTTTCTCGGCTCCAGTGAACAGTGATGAACTGATTTTACTGTTATTACAGGACTTGTGGCATACGCGGACGATTCGCCCAGCGAATCTGAAGAAAAATCTCCCTCCAAGGACACTAATCCTGCCACTCCAAATGTGAGAGTCTTTGTCGCCTTCTAACGCTAGTCGTTTCCCTCTTTGCTGCCTGTTCGTTCCGTCTCGGTTAGGATAAGGCGCTGAAGACCAGCATTAAAGCTTCGTCAGGCTGTGCGTCGTCATCTTTTCCAGGGAATTTGTCAGGTGACTGATGTTTTATGGACACGTAGCTCGACGGTTATTGGAATCCCAAGTTATCATCAAGCGGTCCGCTGCGTCTCTCAAAAATCAGACACGAGCTCATATTTCGGATGATATTGCGGATACGGGATCACCTAATGTGACGGACCAGGACTCGGCCCTGCCGCCTCCTTTGTCGAGTTCATCCTCACCAATGGAGATAGGTTCACCCGACGATGAAGACAACGGTTCTTCAACGCCAGTTGACCAACTCACCCGAATACGTCAGCTACTGAAACGTCCGCCCATACCTGGGGTCCAAGATTGGGGCATACCCCCAGACTCGCAACAAGCCTGTGATCCTGCCATAGCCGTATGTCTTTCTTCGCTTGATAAGTATATATAGTTCTGAATGTGCCGCCTAGACAAAGCTGGCCCAGTTCCATGCGCTCAAAAAAGACCCAGATAACCCCAAACATTTCAATGATTCGTTAATGTCCAATCGATCATTTCGCAACCCACATCTATACACGCACCTTGTCGAGTTCGTCGACGTCGACGAGCGGACAACTAATTTCCCTCCTGATGTTTGGGACCCGAACGACGTCAAGGATGAATGGTTTGCTGACAACATCGGTACGTTCCTACGATATCGATAATTCAAGGTCTCTTGTTCATGCCGGACATGATATCTTTGGCTACCTGCTGCTTTACTCGACGTTACGTTCATTGCTGTCCACATTTCTCCGTACGACGACCGACTTGTCGTACTGGCGTCTATCTCTTGACATGCCCGACCATCGCGGTGTGGCACCCAATTCTCTTAACCACTCTACTTCAAAGCCGAACAACAAAGAAAGCACTACGAACAACAAGCAGCATCACAGTCCTCGTCGAAACGCACCCACATTGACTTTACGTCTTCAGCCCCTTCTACCGGCCCTGCTCCTTCATCCATCCAGCAGCAACAGCAACAACTATATTTAAAGGACAAGAGCAAGGGTAATAACCCATACTACCAACCACATGTCTTCCGACATAATGATACACTGGCAAGCTCAAGACAAAAACAAAGACTTCATCCGTATCCCAAGGGGGATGCAGGATCCAATATGTATTTGAGAGAAAAGGCGAGATAGAGTAACAAGGAGAAGAACGGCGAGGTTGTACATAACACGCTTTTCAGACGCTGCCCTGTCTTTTTTTTCGGAGGGATCTAGGTGTTTTTTACTGTCTTTGAGTCGCCGATTCGTCATTGTCTGATATGTTGTATACTTGTGATACTGGTCTAATCCACGGACTCTTCTAATGATCATACTTGTTAATCATTCTTATCATTCCTTAGAAGTTCAAACATTCAAATATTCATGAGTCATCCGAGTCGCGCAATTTTTCTCCACGCCCTGTCAATCTAATGATCCCATCTATCATGCACCGGAAACCCTTGTCAGCGTTGCATGTTCTCGCGCAGGACCTGACATAGCCAACTCAACCGTCTAAGAAGGCGTCAATCTATCAAGGAGATAAAAAATCATGCTTCTATGACCTATGTACCCCAAGCACTGGCAGCTTCTGCTTATCTCCGCCTGTGAACCCATTTTCAAGTTGCTAACCATGGGCATTCACGACTTTAACCCCCGCTATCGAACGGTATGGATAACCGAGTCGTTTACATCGCTGGCTTGACCGTTGGGATGGCTGTTAGTTGTCTTGTTTCCCAACTTCTCCCGTTTACTGATGGCGTTTGAAGATGGCGTTTGTATCGAGAAGGCATCGCCATAGCGGCTAAATCATATTGTCTAGCGCTGTGCCGATATTGTGGCGGTAAAAGTACAGACTTGACCCCTAGTGGCGATACGTCAGTCCTGTATTTAACGTCCCCACCCTCTACACGATAGGCAACATACGATGCCATACTACGGCCCCAACGAAGACAGTGATACGATATTATTTGAAAGAACGTTTCTAGCTGGAATGTTCGCGATTGGTGTTGGCTATGGTGCGTTGCCATTACGAGATTGACGTACAACTGATTGCTCTGTCCAAGGGATGCAACTTATTCTCTATGTTGTCTGTGCGCGTTATTTATGGCGGGAACGCAATAGA
Source organism: Amanita muscaria Koide BX008 (assembly GCA_000827485.1). NCBI lineage: Eukaryota > Fungi > Basidiomycota > Agaricomycetes > Agaricales > Amanitaceae > Amanita > Amanita muscaria. The sequence continues at coordinate 39,473 of KN818301.1, read as the reverse complement.
CGTGGAAGAGTAATGCGTTTCCTTCTCGCCTATATCACATTACTTCTTGGCCTATCATCGCTGTGGGCTTCCTCTGTCATTTGGACGGTGGAAGATATGTACATCAACAATCGCAATTATCCCGGTGGTCCATGGTCGTACTTCTTAGCGACACCGGATTTACCAGAAGACGTCATTCTCGTCGTCGGGCTGTTTGTCGTAACATTTCTATCCGATCTCTTAATGGTCAGTAAATTGCATGAGTATTTACTGGCCTTATTTTATATCGAATTCCCTGTTCCTAGATTTGGCGGTGTTGGGTCATCTGGACCTCTTCATCTAAAGCCTTGGCATTTGTGGTGGTCGCTTTCCCCTCTCTCACACTACTGGCTTCCATTGGTATTCGTTTTAGTATCTGGTGCCGCGCAACTCCACTGACTTAGATAATTTAGCCATGGGAATCGTATGGATCCAGCAGTCGGTTGTGCCTGGCCCCTCTGTGTTCAACAAGATGGCCCTTGCTTTCGGTACGTCTTATTACGTGACCTCGCTCGGAGTCAACATCGCCGTCACAATCCTCATCACCCTACGCTTGGCCTTGCATCGTCGAGTTTTGTTAGAAAGCCTCCCTCCAGACCATGCAACACAATACTTGTCGATAATAACTATTATTGTAGAGTCGGCTGCTCTATATTCGGTCATTGCATTGGCGTTCATTATCTTCTACGCACTCAACAATCCCATTAATCAGATTTTCATGGGGCTCCTTCCTGCGAGCCAAGTATGTTATACTTTGCCTGGTGTATCTCTGGTGACTGACTGCTGGCCCAACAGCAAATCGCATGCTATTTAATTATCCTACGCCTTGCACAGGATCGAGCGTGGAGCGCGGATACGCCGACAGGAGCCACGTCGCAAGTAACTACAATGCAGTTTGGTGATCCAACTACAAATGTTCAAGTTGACTCGGATTCTCGTCCAAATCGAAGAGCATTGAAACCGGAGCCGTAGAGGGGGTTGGGTTGGCTGATTGACATCTTCAAAGGGTACGATAACACATGATAAATCACGTACTCAGCTAGGTCAAGCCAAGGTGTTTTGCTTCTGCTGGGCCTTGCTTAGTTTATCAAGTTAGCGACGACTCTTTGGGTCAATACCTGTAGAGTTCAACCTGTATGTAACAACACCGGATATAATTTAAGTACACCATTGTTCAGTGGGACGGATGTGTGTGAAGTAAGACAGCAGCATTCCACTATACCTGAGTCCAGTCAAACATTATGAGTGTCGTCCTCGTCCTCCCCTCCAAAAAGATAGTCTGGCTACGGAAGACTAGTCAAACATAGAAACGAGCAAGTGCCAAGATATAAAGAGCACCGAGCACAAATATAGTCCCTGGAACGCCCCGGGCCTGAGGCTACCGACTGCGACGAACTGCAGAATGTTGGGAAGTGCACCCCTCTGTGCATCGAGTCGAGTTAGCTATGCATTGTGGCTCGGCGGTGGTATTAACGCGCATGTTCCTAGTTCCATTTTCTGATGATTCTCTCGCTGTGTAGGAGCCTAAGAGTGACTGCGCTGACAGAGTGGTTGTGGCAGTCGTGCTGCCGATCATTGTGCAGTGATCAATACTGATTATTTTATCCGCGTCTGTGGTGTTGTCACCGTGTTGACGACATTGAACAACAAAGGATGAATGGACGTGTTATTAAATAACCTCAAATATGGAAGTAACTTCGATTCAGCTTTAATAGCACTAAGTACTTCCTCCAGGTTTTACGAAGTTGACGACATTGCTATTCAGATCTTGACCAATCTTCACAGAACCTTTCCACGCCCACTAAGGCAAAGTGTGTCAACCGAAAACGCGCGGGCATTGATAAGGCCATGCATTAACTTACGATTTCATTGCCGCCTTTTGTGCCGCCGCGTGTAAATGTTCCTGATCCTGCTATAAAGAGACAATACCTGCCGTTCGAGTGTCAGGCTGTCAGCAAACTGGGACTCTCGTCATGCAAGAAGCTCTGATGCGCACATCACATCATCAAAGGCTAATATCCGCTTCTGAACCCAATCAACTCCCTCTGCCCCATCAAACGCAGCGGTATAGGAGGGGAGGCAAACGACATAGTTGTAATTCCTGTTGTTATCCCACATTTCGTCGACGAAATTTTTGGTAAATTCTCCGTTCTAGTATGCAGAATGCAGTCGTAGGGAAACAGATCAAACTGGTACATACATTGTTATGCGAGGCAGCAAGGGCTGCTTTGAAAATAGGGTCGAGATATTCAATGTCTAACAAATCTCTGGCCTCCTTATTCCATTCGATAACTTTGATGAAACCATCAGTACTGCCGTCAGTAGCCTGAGTGACATTGGTTGGAGAGCCGCAGGAGAGAGTGGCAGCCAAAGTGAGGAGCGCTAGCACTTTGAAAGACTTCATAATTGATGGAGCCATAGGAAGATTACAAAGTTGAATTTATATAGTTGTAGAAGAGGCATAAAGACTCCGATTTTCTTACAACGCCACCTGGTAGAACTAAGGGTGAAAACACAGATTTTTTTTGACTTTTCACCTTGAAATGATGAAACCGAAATTCTTGAGTACTTACTGCCAGTGGCTAGGGACCACACCTGCAATTGCTGTGGCAAATGTGTAAGTTGAAACGCTAGCTGGCAGTTATGCGAAACGACCAGAAACGGGTACCATCCTGCTGTGCGCTGTGGCGAAGAACCAAGAGTGAAAACAGGGGCTTTGCTGCTTTTTTTGCCGCGAGATACTACGAGGGATTGTCAGGTATGGCAATCACACGTCAAATCTTCAATAATGGACAATGTTTCGCGCCTCTTTTACACCTTTCAAAGCAGTTCAGCCAACTTTGCCATTGCGCGACGCGACATACATATGTAATTCCTCGCGTCGGATCACTGCACATGACCGGTCGCAAGCATTCATCGATATTCACGCGCTGATTTTCGCTCTTTCCCTCCGCTACACTCCTACTCACTATGTCGTCACCACTATGCCTCAGGTGCTGGGTCTACGGCAGTTCAGCCCGATCATTGCGGCGATCCGAGTCGGAGCTTCCTGTTGAGTCATCATTGCCTCTACGAATGCAAGACAACAACACCGAATGGTTGCGATTAGTACAATTTCGCACGGCGTTTAAACCTGTTGCAACTTCGCCGCTAATGATGATACGTGTCGCAGCGCGCTATGCGTTCTCACCGTCTCTTCAACGAGTTTGTTATTGCAACTTCGCCGTAATGATGATACGCGTCACAGCGTGGTATGCGTTCTCACTGTTCTCTTCAACGAGTTTGGTATCAAGTTGGCAAACACGACCCCGTCGGAAGCTTGCAAGAAAGGGCTGATTGAATGAATAACGTTGATGACGTTGATGTAATGGACGTGGTTGCGGTGGCTGACTAGTCGTTGATTAGATGTGCATTGGAGTTTGTAAAAGCGATGCTGAAGATGCTGAAGACGTAGCCGGATGAAACAAGGAAAGATGAGGAGATGCAGAAGGGAAATATGATGAGGGTAAAGATTGTGCATGTTGAGACGCCGGCAGAGAAGCCGGAGGAGGAATAGGCGTTCCAGGCTGTGTTGGGATTGGCGAATTTTGAAGAGGTGTTACTCCGAGACTAGGAGCTGGTTGAACCTGTCGTGCTTGTTGTAGTTGCGTCTGGGATTCACCGGTGGAAAACAAAGCAGACGGATCGAAGAGACGTGGTGTTGAGCCAGGTGGGCCCAACCACACTGGGAATGAGTTTTGATAGAGTAGCATACGAACCAGAAAGAAGTTGAGTGAGAAAATCGGTTATTTTGTCTTCTATGTCCCTTTTCCAGGCGGTGTTCGAGAACGACGGAGGCTGGTACTGAGGCTGGTACTGAGGCTGGTACTTTGCAACGGGGGATAGCATGTACAACGGCGTAGCGCAAAACGCTGTCGCGCGAACCAGAGTGGCAACCACGTCTTGCAAGTGGGTCGGCGAAAGTGTTTTGATTCGAGTTGAGAGATGGGCTAGGTAGAGCGCTACCGCGATCTCTAACGGGTGTTTCAAATACGCCAGGCTCGTCGGCGGAGCAGACGTTGTAGTGGAACCTGATGTCGACGTTGACGTTGATGCTGAACGTTTATGAGACTGGACTGACTTGTGTGTCCTGAAGGTGACATGAACAGGCAGGACATCGTCAGGATCTTCACTGGCGGGATCGTGTCCTTTCGTTCTGGGCAGCTGAGCAGCTCTGTCAACCAAAGTGCCATAAAACGAGATGACGGCATCCAACGCCTGGTCCGGTAATCTGGCCGGGTTTTCGGATTTTTCAAGTATTTTGAGTCGTAACAAATTCTGCACAAAGCATGATGCAGCGTTCCCTTTCATTTCTTTCGTTCCGCTCGTCCGTATTGAATTGTAGATGGAGACCTTGATGCGAAGGATAGTCCTCTCCATTGATGGCTCGCGCCTCCAAAACCAAGAGTCCATCATATGCAGATTGGACCCATGACTTTAAAAACTCGATAATAGATTCTTCGATGCCCAGAATGTGCGATCCACAGGCCCCGTCAAGCCTTTAAGCGCGGTTCCCAAGTTTCGACAGCCCATTCTCCCGAAGCGAGAAAAAGGGAGAAATAGGTCAGCCTGTCAGATGTAGACAAAGTTCCTCTGTGTTCATTCTCGAAATAGGCGCCCAAAAGATCGAATCCAGCTGCCTGAATCGCTGGGGGAGCACCAGGACTGCAAAATGATAACCAGATGGGAACAAGCAGTGCACGCTTTGGAATGGGTGATGCGGTTGGGAGGGTGTAGGACAGGGGACAGAAGGAGGGGTGAGGAGCGAAATGAGACTGACGGTGGATATCAAGCATCGGCTGGGGTGGCTGTGAGGAATCGGCGGAGGTGGAGGCGCGAGGCTCGGACACGTCCCAAATATAGAACTTTCTCACAGACCATCATGATCCAACCCGTCAATCAAATTAATCAACTAGTCACGATCCGTCTGACCCCGGTCCCCTTCTGACCCTCCCGGGTCAGGACAGGCCACTGCAGCTCGGGTCTGATTCATCTGAGATTTAAAGCTGGCTCATATTCATCGTGCGTATACATCAGTATTCAGAATAGAGGGCTTTCAACCTATTAGAATACGAGGGGCGAGAGGTGAGGCGCGCAACCACTGAAGCCCAGTGGCTCTGCAAACTCCCGTTTACTGATGGCACTCAAAATGATGTTTAGGCATCGCCATACCTGCTCGACCCTTTATAGAATTATATTGTCTAGTGTGGAGTGTGGAGTGACGACAGAAGCACAGACTTGACGAGAGGCGATACGTAAGTCTTGTATTTAATGCCCCTTCCCGACCGCTACACGATACACGATGCCATACTATGGCCCCAACGAAGACAGTGATACAATATTCTTTGAAAGAACGTTTCTGGCAGGAATGTTCGTGGTTGGGGTTGGCTATGGTGCGTTACTACAACGAGATTGACGTGCCACAACTGATTGCCCTGTCCAGGGATGCAACTTATTCTCTATGTTGTATGTGCACGTTATTTATGGCGGGAACGAGATAGACGTGGAAGAGGGGTGTTTTTTCTTCTCGCATATATCACCTTACTTCTTGGCCTATCATCGCTGTGGGCTTCCTCTGTCACCTGGGCGGTGGAAAATATCTACATCGACAATCGCAATTATCCCGGTGGTCCATGGTCATACGTCTTAGCGACACCGAATTTACCAGAAGACGTCATTCTCATCACAGGGGTGTTTGTCTTAACGTTTCTATCCGATCTTTTAATGGTCAGTAAACTGCGTGACTCATGAGCGTTTACTTGCTTTATATCAATATCCTGTGTCTAGATTTGGCGGTGTTGGGTCATCTGGACCTCTTCATCTAGAGCCTTGGCATTTGTGGTGGTAGCTTTCCCCTCCCTCACACTACTCGCGTCCATTGGTATTCGTTTTAGTATCTGGTGCCGTAGCAGCTCCACTGACCTAGATCATTTAGCCACGGGAATCGTATGGATCCAGCAGTCGGCTCTGCCTGGCCCCGCTTTGTTCAACAAGATGGCCCTTGCTTTCGGTACGTCTTATTACGTGACCTCGCTCGGAGTCAACATCGCCGTCACAATCCTTATCACCCTACGCTTGGCCTTGCATCGTCGAGTTTTGTTAGAAAGCCTCCCTCCAGACCATGCAACACACTACTTGTCGATAGTAGCTATTGTTGTAGAGTCAGCTGCTCTGTATTCGGTCATTGCGTTGACTTTCATTATCTCCTATGCACTCAACAGTCCCATTAATCAGATTTTCCTTGGGATCCTTCCTGCGAGCCAAGTATGTTCTACTTTGCCTGGTGTATCTCTGGTGACTGACTGCTGGCCCAACAGCAAATCGCGGGCTATTTAATCATTCTACGCCTTGCACAGGGCCGAGCATGGAGCGCTGATACACTGACAGAGACGACAGGAGCCACGCCGCAGTTAACTACAATCCAGTTCGACGATCCAATTCCAAATGTTCAAGTTGACTCGGATCTTCGTCCAAATAGAAGTTCATTGAAACCTGAGCCGTAGGGAGTGGGCTGTTTTGGCTCATTGATATCTTTAAGGCCTGGTAAAGTAATACATAATAAACATTGAAGCGAGCAAGTGCCAAGATATGAAGAGCACGATAGTCCCTTGGAACGCCCGGCTACCGACTGCGACGAACTGCAGAACGTTGGGCAGGGCACCAGGTCGAGTTAGTTATCCGTTGTGCATTATGGCTTGGTGGTCGGTGGTGCTTGCAACGTTGCAAGTTAGTTCCATTCGACGAGTCGGATTCTCTCGCTGTGGACTCGTTGGGCTCTCATTGTAGGAAGATGCCCTGCGGAACATCACTTCAGCAGTCTCCTGTCGTGAGGCTACGTAGATATGCCATACGCAGGAGCAGCAAGAACATGTTTAAGTATTGGAATTATGACAGTTTTCTTTATTTATTATTTATTTTTATTGCAATGTTTGCCAATGTATATGTACATACCGCATTGATTGATGAAAACAACATCATCACAGTGATGCACCGCTACTACTAGTGCAACTTGAAGGCTGTCTGATAGCACGACATGCACAGCTGTCTCGTTCACTATCATCACCATGGTGCGTCGTTGGTTACGCTGAAAAGGGATCTCCATACCGACTCAACCGTTCAGAGTCTCATCGCTGTGCCAGCAAAAAATTTGGCCCCTGGTGTCGTCGAAACTTCACTCTTGTATTTAATGGTTCCCACTGTTTCACAACATACTGAACACAATGCCATACTATGGCCCCGACGAAAAAAGGTATACCGACTTCCTCGAAAAAACGTTTCTGGTTGGAATTTTTGTGTCTGGTGTCGGCTATGGTTCGTTGCCACTTCATCGAGATAATTGACTGCTTTGTCAAAGGGATGCAACTTATTCTCTATGTTATCTGTACGCGATATCTATGGCAGGAACGCAAAAAACGTGGAAGAATTTTCCTCATCGCCTATGTCACCTTGCTTCTTAGCCTATCACTGCTGTTGGTTTCTGCTGCCACTTGGACGGCAGAAGATACCTATATGAACAATCGCAATTATCCCGGTGGTCCATGGATGTACTTTCTAGCGACACAGAATTCACCAGTCCACCAGAAGACGTTATTTTCATCGTAGGGTTGTTTGTCTTAGCATTTCTATCCGATCTCTTGATGGTCAGTCAATTGTGTGAATATTTGCTGGCTTTTTTCAAAAGATTGTTACCTTGTGTCTAGATTTGGCGGTGTTGGGTTATCCGGACCTCTTCTCATCTAGAGCCTTGGGATTTGTAGCGGTGGCTTTCCCCTTCCTCACACTACTCCATTTCAGTATCTGGTAGCTCAACAATCCCATTAATTAGATCCTCCTGGGGATTGGTCCTGCGAGCCGAGTATGTTCGAGTCTGCCTGGTGAACCCCGTGACTGACCAACAGCAAGTCGCAGGCTATTTAATCATTCTACGCCTTGCACGGGGTCGAGCATGGAGCGCGGATACGCTGGCAGGGACTACAGGAGCCACGCCGCAGTTAACAACAATGTAGTTCAGTGTTCCAACTACAAATGCTCAAGTTGACTCGGAAAATCAAAGAACACTGAAGCTTGAGTCGTAACGAGAAGACGGTTTTGGCTAATTGACATCTTCGAAGGGTAACCCACAATACACCACGTACTCAGCCAGGTCATGTCAAGCCGTTTCGCTTCTGCTAATCTTTACTCGGTTTATGCAGTTGACGACGGCTCCTTGACTCAGCGACTGTAGAGTTTGCTTTGTAAAACACCGAGTATCATGTAACATTTGCGGTTGGCCGCACTTTGTGACATAAGTCAGCCAGCGCCAAACTACTTGGTGCATGACATCCGATTGTTTACCAAAGATCTTCGATGGCGACGGCGGCCGAACTGACCTTAATAAGCGACGTCACGCTCTTTTTCAACTGCGCTTCGTTTCATGCCCAGACCTTTTAACAATGTACTCCATTGTGGGCAAGAAAAGCTTGAATATAAATCCAGGATTCCAGGCCATGTAGGAGCGTTCAAGCTAGCTAACGACGCTTCATGCGATCACGGACTATGGCAGTTGAAAAAACCCACCAGCCACTTCTGAATTTTCCCACTCTGATTGTCTCGTAATGATGCAAGACCGACCAGTTGGTGGCCACGGACCTGTACTTATGTGAAGAAGGCGTGCAGATCGACTTGGCAGTAAGAACGGAGATACGAGATAGTGCCGCCGGCCCAACCGGCCCAACTAACACGCATCAGGAGCCAGGTACAGTGTGATTTACTGAAATTACTGTGGGCTGATTTGATGATATTGAAGTATTCAGTTGAGTAGTCTAAGATCGGGACGTCCAAACGCCGCAATACTATCCTCCTGAGCTCCTGTCAGAATGCTCAGCTGACAAGAGCGTTCCTGGAACGTTGTGAATTATTGCTGCCGCATCACGACGACAGTGTTTGGACAAACATCAGTATGTCAGTGACATCGTTAACCTACTAGTAAACCGAACTGTTGTCATACTGGGAACATCGTGAACAAATTCAGTAAGTTCTCAGAGTTTTCAATTGATGCATGCATTGAAAATAGTGCCGTGAGACTCGTAGAAGCCAACCCAGGAAAAAAGCCGCATGTTTTCCAGTTGCGGCTTTGTGTGACGACGCTGTTTAAAATTCTCTGATCGGAATTGCGACGTTTATATTGGCTTAGCACCAGCAGAGGCTTTGCTCTATGAACAGGATTGGTGCCCTCCCAAGCCAACCACCAATCGCCATACAGTGACCATGCCATACTACGGTCCTGACGAAGACAGTCAGACGATATTCCTTGAAAGAACGTTTTTAGCCTCAACGGTTGTGCAGGGCATCGGCGTTGGTTCGTTACAATTTCATTAAAACAAGCTTGCATGACTCATTTGTTCCAACGAAGGGGCACAACTTGTTCTTTACATCATGTGTGTACGGTATCTATGGCGGGAACGTGAACGACGCGGAAGAGTTATGCTCTTCCTTTTCGGCTATGTTACCCTGCTCCTCATTTTTTCAGCTCTGTGGACCGCCATTTCGACTTGGACAACAGAGGATATCTACATCAACAATCGCAATTATCCCGGTGGTCCATGGATATACTTTGTAACGACCCAGGATTTGCCAGAAAACATCATGTATCTCATAGTGCTATTTGCCTTGACGTTTCTCTCTGATCTCCTCGTGGTCAGTTGTCATGTCTATGTTAATCGACTTTCTGTTGATATCCCGCATACAGCTTTGGCGGTGTTGGGTCATCTGGATCTCTTCCTCATCTTCTTTCCTCGTCTACGTGGTCGTGATGTTCCCTTTCCTCATACTTCTCGCGTCGTTTGGTATTCATTTTAGTTTCCTGTACCACAAAACTCAACTGATATGCATGTTGCAGCGCTCGGATTAGCCTGGAGTCTGGTATCAAGTCTGTCCGACTTCCCTCCGTACAGCAAGATACCCCTCGCACTTGGCACATCATATTACGTGACTTCGCTCACTGTCAATATTGTCATCACGATTCTCATCATTTTGCGTTTGGCATTACATCGTCGGGCTATACTACAAGCCCTCTCGCCAGATTATGCAAAACAATACCTGTCACTAGCAGCGATCATTGTAGAGTCAGCCGCGCTGTATTCGGTCTTCGCGCTGGCGTTCATCATTTCCTATGCTTTCGGCAATCCCATCAATCAAATTATCCTGCCTCTTGCCTCCTCGTCCCAGGTATACTTCAATTTGTTTTGGGATGAATCCAGTCTTATAATTGATTTCGAATCCCCATAGCAAATTGCTGGGTATCTGATTATCTTGCGGGTTGCACAAGGACGAGCGTGGAGCGCGAGTGTGCTGGAAGTGACAACAGAAACCACGACGCAGCTTAGTACATTAGAGGTTAGTGCAATTATAAGCAGGTACTCAAGCCGATTCAATCATTAATGGGATGAAACTAAAGGACATCGAAGTGCGAAGCCGTGCCGCCAACACCACTTCTCCGACTGAACCACGCGGCGATAAACCACTTTGGGTTGGTTGAAATTCTCCATCTGTTGATGTGAGGTGATGTTGAATCCCAACTAGGCCCGCTAACGGTTGTGCGCGACCAATGGCTTGTTGGGCGGAGCTCGTTTCACCGAACTTCGCCCTCCTCCACGGACACTGCCAATCTCCTTTATAACGGCGTTCGATCTTCGAAACATAGATGGTCAAACGCATGTCTTCGACGCAGATAATCAGTCGGTTGTGGAGTAGACTGCGCTGATGTCACCACATTTGCGACCCGTTGTCTCTCGCTACGCTAGCATTACGGTATGCTTCTGGTGAAATCACTGTGTCTGATAAACGTGTGAATGGTCAGAAGATACAGTGCCTGTATACTACACTTGAAATTGCTGGTGCTTCTCGGGATAGGTAAGCATGGTCACCGACGTACAGTATTATTTGATTGCTGTGATATGGTACAAACTTGACTGTGGATCCCAGCATTTCCAGCTATGGCCTAAAGCGATACAGAATGACTGGCAGCTGAGGTCCAGGCAGTCAGGGACCCAGGGTCGAGAATTAGGCCCAAGATCTCTTCAACTGTCTTCGAATTCACTTGATGTTTCGTAATGCAGGATCAGAATATATTTGCCACGTACAGCTGACTCGAGGGCCTGATATAACTGAATTAAAAAAACGGTTAGTAACGGTGTGAGGCAATATAATACATCAAGTCTGGCATTTCAATTGAATCACTTTTAATCTCACCTTATCTGCTCAACGGCACACTTTGGGATGTTATGGCCTGGTCTAGTTGGTTGCATTTCCACACCTTTAGCTTTTGAGGAACTTCGTTGACCACTTCGTCACTGCTCTCATCCTCTGTATCATCAATAAGGAACTTGAAATTATAACGTGACTGTAAAGTACAATTCATGAGCGTTCTCCAAAGCTTGACTACGCTCAAACGTCGTCCTTACATATAGTTGCAGATGAACTGAGTTGATAGTAAAGAACGTGTACATGATGGTCATAAAAACGGAGCGAGGTAATTCGTCAGACATACGTCAAAGATAAAAGGTGGACTAAATATATTGATTTGACCTCGCCTCAATAGGAGTGGCTCACAGCCGTTAATGTCCTAGATTGACGGGTAGAAATGCGGCGGAAAGATTCAACGTCCTTCATTTTAATTTCAGCACTTGTATTGGGTTAACTGTCGAGTTGTTTCTCAACATCCGATGTCACCCCAAGTGTCTTTAGGCCCCACGCTCGTCCTTGTGCAACTCGTAGGATGATCAAATATCCTGCGATTTGCTGTTATTCAGAATCAAATCAGCTGCGTGAAGTGCTCTAACAGGGACGAAAACATACTTGGCAAGAGGGACTCAACGCCATGAAAATTGGATTCATGGGACTGCGGAGATATTTGGAAATGATGAAAGCCAACGCAACCACGGAATACAAGGCGGCTGACTCGACAAGAATGGCCACTAACGACAAGTATTGCTTCGCATGGTCCGGTGAAAGGGTGTCCAGCATTTTGTGACGATGCAAGCACAAACGCAGGGTTATGAGAAATGTTACGACGACGTTCATGCCTACCGAGGTTGCGTAGTAAGATGTAGTGAGAATGATTGCTGTCTCATTGTAAAAAGGGTGGCCACCGGCACTCGATTGCTGACACCATATAATTCCTAGCACTAAAATAAACAAGTCAGTCAAGTTTCATAAAGCTTAACTTGAAATGTACCAAAGGATGCAAGAAGGAGGACAAGGGGGAAAAACAGCACCGCATAAGTTACGAGTCTTGGTATAAAAGCGGAGGTCCAGATGACCCAACACCGCCAAAGCTAGATCAAGCCGTCAACGAAAAGAAGTAAAAAGTCATAGATGTTAACTGACCACGAGTAAGTCGGAAAGAAATGTCAGGGAAAATGCTATCGCGAAGTAAATGGCGGTTATCGGCAAAATGTGGGTGCTATTAAAGTACGCCCATGGACCACCGGGGTAGTTGCGATTGTTGATGAACATTTCTTCTAAAGCCCAAGTCACAACTGCGACCAGCGATGATAAAAGGATAAGGAGCAGAGTGACATAGGCAAGAAGAAATAGCATAACACCTCCCCGCCTTTTACGTTCTCGCCAGAAATACCGTGCACACATGACATAAAGGACCAGTTGCACTCCTTCATAAGAACAATCAGTTATGTAGAATTGACGAGTGACAATCAAACAGCACCATAGCCAACACCGTGCACAAAAAGCCCTGCCAAGAACGTTCTTTCAAAGAGAATGATATGATAGTCTTCGTGAGGACCATAGTATGGCATTGTGAGTGGCTTAGGGGAAGGCGCCAGTCTACCGATGGTCGTTATAAACTGATGCATGAATAGAGATTCTTCATTGCGTCACTCCCTCCGACTCGGACGGAGCCAGAACATCGAGCCATGTAAATGTTCAAGCTGGGCAATTCGGAAGCAGCTTGATTATCAAACTGCCACGCTGGAGCAGTGGCGGTCATATATAGTATCGTAGCGATGCATGTGGCCCGAGGCTGGTATGAACTTGTTGTGCAGCAGATGGGGAGAAGTTGACGACGGAGTGATCGACGTGAGGTCTCAAGAAGCGATCGACTAAATCCGACTTGGAGTCACGAGTCACTGGTCACTAGTCACTAGTCACTACTCGCGTGGCTTTTAAATTTGAATATTTGAAATAGCCGAGTTCATATGATCCGACTACAGAGACACTTTACGATGTCAGTTTTTGCATGCTGGTTGCGGTTATCGAAGGTGACAGGATGACTGCCAATATATCAGAATTCATCGCTAGAGCAACATCCGCCCCGGCCACCTAGGCATCGGTACACACTCCCTCACATTCTCTATCCCCCCTACCCATGCAACAAGTCTTTCGAATCCCATGCCGAATCCACCATGAGGCGCACCTCCATACCTCCTTAGATCTCTATACCACTCGTATTCCGGTCCACCTAAACCAGACTGATCCATCCGGGCACTGAGAACATCTAGGCGTTCCTCCCTAACGCTGCCGCCGACTAGTTCCCCAAGGTGGGGTATCAACAAGTCAAAGCATGCAACGGTTTCCTCTCCCGTCGAGGATGAATGGTTGTTCAAGCGCATATAGAAAGGTTTGATTGACAGAGGGTAATCCGTGATGAACACGGGGCCGCCGATAAGGTGTTCTGCAACCCATCGCTCATGTTCGCTTTGCAGTCCCTTGGAATAGTTTGGCCAGCCATTAAACTGGCTGGTGGATTTTCAATCTTTTCTTTGTTCAGATGTGGCTGACTTGATTTCTTTCTAGGTATCAATAGCATGGCACGATAGCGACCCTGTGGTCGTCCACTTTCTCCCCCTCCATGAGGCCGACAGTTCACCTAACTGGCGGGTTTTTCTGCCTGCCTGTACGAACCCTTTGAGGATGGCAGAGAATGGAGGAGAAGGAGGTGGGAGATTGGTTGGGAGCCCTGACACAGGCCGTAAATAACCATCCGCCGTACGTATCAGCAGCTGTCTGCAGTGTAGCCCAACACTGGCGGCAGACGCATAGCGGCATACATGCAAGGTTCCCATCATCGACTTTGGCCGGTGGAGAATCTGACAGCGAAAGCTCCGAATCCCATCTGCGACCGAGAATGCATCAAAATAAGGAAAACTTTGAGTTTACCCAGGCCCCTCAAGCGTCCAAGTCTTCTTCAATGTTCCGCGCAAAGGCAAGCAATCTCATATGATTATCGACGCTACATGTGATGCTAACCCAGTACATGTCCCTGCAGCCGCAACGATAAGTGTTATGTTCTGCCTCGCATGGAGTCGCCACAATCGTTCAAGAGAGGGTTGGTGAAATAGAGAAAAAGTTAAACAACCTGTTGCGACAGTGTCAAGAGACCACTCCTACACCTAACATATATCAGCATTTTCCTCGACTGTCTCTCCCGTTTGCGTGACGGATTTCAACCTCCCTTGTTTTACTAGCAGAAATGTATTCTTATCGAGTATCAAATGTATCATCAGTGCTCACAGCCCTTCTACAGAACGAGGACGTGTGCTAGCTTGTCCCTGCGACGGGGTTTACGTGTCGATGCGAGAGGCAAAGCGTGGAGTTGGTAATTATGTTGATTGAATGTCGTCATGGTGTGTTGGTCTGCGACGCGTGCAGTGGGTTGATGTCACTCTTGTCGTTTCAACACCGTCATCGCTGAAGCGCAACCTATCCTATGTAACGATACTACCTATGCGTGGAGGGTCGTTAATATTTTCTCAGCGTGACAAGGGTCAGTTACTCCAACTCTCTTCTCTCAACCATCACACAGTCGCAGCGCAAGTATCAGAACTCGACCTTATCCAACAAGCGCTCTACTAGTGCGACCTCGAAAGCGCCCACAGACAACAAGTCTCGCAAACAGGAGCATGCATAGGTGGACCACCACCACCACCTACAGCTGTTGGGACAGACTGGTATGCTTTAGTCCAGACAGTAAACTACTTGCTACAGGTGCAGAAGATAAACAAATCTGGGTAACGTCCCCTCTCCCTCTTTACTCTCTCTCTCAATCTGAGGCGTCGATTTAGATCTAGGAACATATCAATATTGTGCGTCTTTGACGGCCGCCAACAACTCAACAAAAAATCTGCACTCTCGATTTCTCTCTCGACTGACGTCTGGTCGTTTCCAGCTCAGGGAACAAGACCGCACATATATAGGACCAATGCGCCTCCAAAAGTGTTAACCATCAACGACTCCGACTCCCTCAACAGCGACGCGGTCGTCACCTCTGTCACCATCTCACCGAACGGACAGTTGGTCGCTGCAAGTTCGTTGGACACCGTTGAACGCATCTGGGACGTCGCGATTGGACATCTTGTCATGCGAGAAGACACAGTGTCCAGTGCCGCTTTTCACCCTTGACGGGCAAGGGTTGGGCAGTGGCCAGTCTGGTCAAGCCGCTCAAGTTTTGGGATGTACATCATGTCAGTGGTTCCGGAAGCAGCAGTAGCAGTAACGGCAGCACCAGAATGGGGCGAGTGCATTGGCGAACGGGATGAAAAGGTTACTGGTCGACAATAGGGTGCCGTCGTCAAGAGGGATGGAATGTTGCGAACTTCATTAGTCACAAGGTGCGTTCTTGCGCTCTTCTCAGTCTATTGCTAGTTTCAAATTCCACTTACCATACGTTCTCTCCATCGCAGTCTCGCACAATGCCCAATGGGTCGTGTCAGGGTCCAAAGACCGCGACATCTAATTGCCAGATAGGCAGTCGTGCAGTGCATGCTGCAGAGACACAGGAAGTCTATCATTTCGATCGATCTCTCACCCAGTGGTAGGCTATTTGTTACGGGGAGTGGAGGTTGGCAGGTTAGGCATGTGAGTGTTCTTTCTATACCGCATACTCCCGTCTTGTTGATTTGAGTTGGATTTAGACCATAGTCCTCTATGACCGCGCGCACACGTGATGGTCCACTCTCGTTAGATCTCATTCTCAATACAGTACATGTTTATTTGGTGTTTAAACAAGTGCATTGGCACAAACTACTGCACTGTATTATTGTATCACCTCGGCGCTGCAAAAAGTGTTACTGATCAGCAGTCGCATATTTGAGCGCTGAACTACCAGCTAAATCCACACTCCTGACTCTACCAAGGCTGTCCGGTTAGAGTAGGCAATCAATAGCACACTGATACTAATCGGATAGAGGTAGATTTTAATCACCTAGAAGTTTTGATCATCAACTAGGGATCAAAATCAGACCCGGGGTCAAAAAACTATTTGATCCCCCGCGGCTGGTGGACCCCCATTCGCCATTGCCTCAGCGGCACTAGCTGGCGCTAGGCGGCACTACTCGGCAATCCCGCCAGAATCCAATGTCCGATTGCCGGCTACCAAAAATTAAAAATGGTTAGCTATATTTGTACATGAATTGATCAATACCACACACTGAGAATCGATTTTTGCGTAGTCGACGCACCGCATTACAGCAAGGCCAATGGGTAAGATTAATACCCAACCTAAATAAATCGCCTTTAGGGCTAACACCGCATGCAAACGATTAGGTCATGATGTTTAGGCTTACACTCGGCATTCGGATACGATCCGTATAAAAACCTCATAAACTCTTCCGCTACCATCCTGATTGCATAATTCCGGACGAGAATGGAGACTCAAATTATTGTCGCCCTTTTCATCACATTCTCACTTTTCTATGTTCCTTTTATCTGGAGAAACTTTATTCATAATCGAAAGGTATGTCGTGAGATCTTGCCGTTGGGCTAGTGTACTCACACAATTATTACTCAGTTAAAGTCCATACCAACAATTGGACCTTCGGGAACTCTCTATTCGTACATCGGAGCTTTCCGTTTCCTTCGTCATGGCCGAGAAATGCTTCAAGAGGGATACGACAAGGTCAGTGTTAGCTTTCAAGCTGTGCTATCGATGCTTCTGTGATAAATTTTGCACCTCAGTTCCATGGATCACTTTTTAAAATACCGACGTTGACATCTTGGGTGGTAGTCGTTACGAGCGGTGGGTTGATAGACGAACTTCGTCGTGCTCCGGACGACGCCCTCTCATTGTTTGACGCTCTCCGTGAGGTGAGTTTTTGTTGTATGTTCTAGATCATAGTAAACTGACATTTTTCTCGAAAAAGACGTTATTATTGGACATAACTCTCCCGGGGTTAGCGTCTGACCCAATTCATATCGATCTCGCCAAAGGACCGCTCACGAAGAACATTGGCACCAAGTTTGCAGATATTCAAAATGAAATCACTGTTGCATTTGACGAGAATGTCCCTGTCAAGGGAGATGGTATGTTTATCCCTTGGCATGTGTACTTCTGACGTTGAATTGTTGTTCTAGAATGGACTAAAGTTACAGCATATACAACAGTATTGGATATTGTGGCCAGGACGAGCAATAGAATGTTCGTCGGCCTTCCTTTGTGTGAGCGCTAGCTTCGTTATCACTATCCGATAATGCACTGATCCTACATAGGCCGAAATTCTGACTGGATTGAACTAAACAAGGAGTATACCATTGACATAGTCAAGACGGCCATGTTTCTTGGTCTACTTCCGCCTGTTCTAAGACCGTAGGTATCTTTCTGATTGCCTCCGAACAGAATTTTGATGTGCTACTTCTTAAGTATCGTTGCCCCCCTTTTAAGGGGCATATCAAAGGGCATTGAGCGCGCAACAAGACATATTGAGCCTTTGGTCCGAGAACGTCTCGAACAGGAGGCACAGCATGGAAAGGACTGGCCAGAGAAACCTGTGGGTGGTTCATTGATTATCCTTCTTCAAAGTTTTACCGAACATTTTCTGGAAAGAACGATATCATAACTTGGATGCTCGATATTACGAGAGATAAACCAAGATCGCTCAGGGCCCTCGCCATAGCACTGCTTGGCACGAACTTCGTATCAATCCACACGACAACAATCGTAGACCCGTTCATACTTGTCACCTTGGAGTTTTGCTAATTTCACATAGACCTTCACTTTTGTATTGTTCGAATTGGCAACACGCCCAGAATACGTGCAGCCTCTACGGGACGAGAT
The DNA here is from genome assembly GCA_000827485.1 of Amanita muscaria Koide BX008. Classification (NCBI taxonomy): domain Eukaryota; kingdom Fungi; phylum Basidiomycota; class Agaricomycetes; order Agaricales; family Amanitaceae; genus Amanita; species Amanita muscaria. The sequence goes on along the minus strand of KN818301.1, from coordinate 21,370 downwards.
CGAAGCGGTGATCAATGATGAAGGATGGTCTAAAGATTCTGTTCAGAAGCTACGAAAAGTGGACAGCTTCATCAAAGAGTGTTTGCGAGTGTCCAATTTTAATATCGGTGGGTCCGACACAGAACACTGCAAGTCATTTTCATGACTTATGATCCATTTTTGTATTGCCCAGTTGCCATGGCACGGACAGCAAGAAAAGACTTCACTTTTTCAGATGGCACGACAGTCCCTGCTGGTAGCATGGTAGTTGTTCCTTTCAATCCTGTGCATACAGACAGAGTGAGTGCACCGTGTGCTTTTATCCGACGAGGTTTTCATATTGACAGTTATGACAGGATAACTACGTAAACCCTGATAAATTCGATGGTTTCAGATTTGAAAGGATGCGCGCGCAACAAGGCGAAGAGGCCAAACATCAACTCTCTTCTCTCGGTGTCGATTATGTCCTCTTCGGACATGGACGTCATGCATGGTAGGAAACGATTATCAGCATCTGTTGACGATTGAATTTATGTCGAGATTAGCCCCGGTCGGTTCTTCGCGGTAAACGAGCTCAAGGTCATGCTCGCATACGTTCTGTTGAACTACGATATCATGATGGCGGATGGACGAGGGCGTCCTGAGAATTGGCAGTTTGGGCTTCATACAGGGCCAAATAGGACTGCGAAAATCCTGTTCCGTAAACGACGAACATAAGATATTACAGGCTGTGGTTTGTAAATAAGTGGATAAGCGTATGCGCTCCTTTTTTCTTTTTTTCTTCTTCCGAGCCCGCGATCCTTATTAAGTCCCTGATGGGTCGCATTGACATCGTCTGGGGATGGAGTCATGGGGCCCGGAGTGATGCATTGTCACTATATTTAATATTCACTTGAATCTGGGAACTGCAATCATTTGCGCAACTTACTATCCTGTGTTAGTATCATGCATGTATGATTGATCTATGGCAGGAGCGTAAGTGGCAAGGAGGCTTAGTTATGCTCTTCTTTCTCTGCTAAATGAACCTTTGTCCCTGAGACGCATTAGCTGCCAGTAAGTAAAGCGAACTGACGCCTCGATGCGTTGCAGAGTTCGGCGAAGTGTGAAGTTTGTAAGTACAACGTTCGTCGTACTTCTCTCTTCTCATGGACTGAACATTTCCATCCACACAGCACATAAATCTGGAATGGTCGGTTGATATGCAATAAAAATGAAAGTGGGGGCAAAGCGAGGGAGAAGAATGAAGCCCAGGGCTTAGGCATCGAATGTTATCCAGAGGGGAAGCCGCACCTGACCCGAGCTATCCTTGTCATGGATTGGGTTAGTTCGTGTATGGGCTCTCTTTTCTTCGTGGTACCGCAATCTGACGGATGTCGTACGCTAGGTAGCACTGTTGGTCTCCTGACGTTTAACGCGTTATTCATCCTGACCAGGGATTAAAACTTGTATGTATTCACTGGTTAGTCGCTAACATTTACCTCTGAAATAGTGACTTTCACTCATTCTATACACGTCTCTTCCTTGATCGCGAGGTTATCTTAACACCGAGCTCGTACCGGCTTCATTAACCCAACCGTCATCCTTGATTTCTGCCATGAGCACGGGACGACGTCGAGCATCGAAGACAAATATACGATGGAATCGACGGCATCACGGAAGGCGAATTCACTTGGATGGGGGGCGACAAAGAAGTCGGATGAATCGGGGAAGCAGTATGTGAGTAACTTGGTGTATGGCCCATAATAGCGATTTTCGAGTGGCGAATCGTGGCGACATATGTCGAAGATCGTTTGCAGGCCAGCAGGCCAAGTGGCGTCAGTTAAAAATGGCATGCTTAGTTGCGAATCTTAAACTTCTGGTCACGTGTTACTTGCAGTCTTGCATGTCAGACTTTCACAATTGAGGATTGCGCAGATCTCTGACACGAAAGCTTGGTACGTTTTCCGCTTCTGTTCAATATAACCTTGTTTAATCAATTAATCATCAATAACAGCGCCCTGACGGAAACGGCCAGAAAAGTCGTTGACCCACATATTCGGAGCGTATGGTGACAACAATAAAAATAGCAGGTGCAGAGGATAAACAAATCCGGGTACGTCCCCCCTCTCTCTCAATCCAAGACGACGTCTTGGATCTGGGACATATTCAAAACATCAATCTTATGCTTTTTGACAGCCACGCCCACCAACAACTCAACAGAAATCTACACTCTCGATTTCTCTCTCGACTTCTCTCTCGACGGACGTCTGGTAGTCTTTGGCTCAGGAAATAAGACCGCACGTATAATGGGACATGACCATCAACGACCCAGACTCGCTCTGTCACAAACGACCAGCTAGGCTTCGTCGCTGCAAGTTCATTGGACACGCATCTGGGACCCTGTCACTGGCCATCTTGTTGAGCGGTTGAGAGGACACCAGGACAGTGTCAGTGGCGGTCTGGACAGGATGCTCAAGTTTTGGGATGTCAGTGGCTTGTTGTTGGGCGGGAATGCTAAGCTGGTCAGTGCTTCGGGAAGTAGCAGCACCGACAATGGAGCGACTGTATCAGCCAATCCGGTGTTGTCATCAAGAGGGACAGAGTGGGGATTCCCAGTCCGTGTACGATGAATTTTACTAGTCACAAGGTGCGTTTTTCCCGCTTTTCTCGGTATTGTTAGTTTCGCCCCGCGCACAGGACTATGTTCACTCCGTTGCATTCTCACGCGATGGCCAATGCGTCATGTCAGGGTTCAAAGGTTGCTCTGGGACACCAGGTCGGCAGTTGTACAGGGACAAACGGATTCTGTGATTTCAATCGATCTCTCACCCAGCGGTAGGGTAGGTTGCTACGGGAAGTGCAGATTGGCAGGCTAGGATATGTGAGTGTTGCTTCTATATCGCATACACCAGTCTTGCTGATTTGGGTTGGTTAGGGAGCTATGACAGCACGCACGCGTGATAGTCCACTCTCATTCTCAATGTTTGTCGATACAGTGCATGTCATTTGAACAAGTACTTTTCCACAAACTATACTATGGTATCACCCGTGCTCTAAAAAATGATCCTGGTCAACAGTGTTTGAGCGCCCAGCTTTGAGCGCCCAGCTAAATCCACACTCCACTAGGCTGTCCAGTTGGAGTAGGCAATTGACAACACACTGATATTAATCGGATACAGGTAGATGCAAATCACGATCGTTTGTGTTCATTCTCGGCAAGCTGTAATGAGTGCCGGTGACACTCAAAGAGGAAACTGATATGGGATGTTGAAACCCCAAGTTGAATCCAGTCTTCGACGTGTGCTGTCCTTGGAACGCGTCATATATATGTAGTAGTTTCGATTGAGAGAAGAATAGCAACTGAAATGAACGGTTAAGTTGGAGCCACCGGGCCGAGGTAGATAAATTGTCGATTAACTTTGATGAGAGGGCTTTTGCGAGTGAACAGGATTTCTCTTGCGCAACATAAGTTTCTGACCACTTTCTCGAGATTGGATTCGTTCGCTCAAAAGAAATCATTCGATATTGGTGCACAAATGTCACGTGGTGCCTTGTCAGTTTTCCCTGTAGTGAGTCGTCCCATTTAGCCAGATTTCCTCGGCTTGATTTCATCATTGTCCGAGTAACGGCGCTCTCGGTAAACTGATGTCAAACGAATTACACGACGAGGTCCGCGATCCCGCGACTGGATTGTATAAAAGCTCTTACAGTGGACACAGCGAAGTTGGCCGATATGGAGACCCCAGCATTTGCAGTGCTACTGCTCGTCATCTCACTTTTTTATCTCCCGTCAATTTGCAGAACATTCCTGCACAATCGAAAGGTGCGTTATTAGATACGCCTACTACGCAGCATTCTTACCTTTTCTTTAGTTAAGGTCTATACCGGCAGTTGGTCCTTCTGGCACTCTCACTTCTTATATTGGAGCCATACGGTTTTTGTTCCATAGCCAAGAAATGGTGCAGGAGGGGTATAACAAGGTCAGGGAGATTCGAAATGTTGACTCTTTTTCTCTGAACCTGGAGCTTAGTTTCATGGATCGCTTTTCAAAATACCTACATTGACGTCGTGGATCATTGTCGCTACTGGTGGAAAGCTGATTGACGAAATTCGGCGATCACCAGATGACGCTCTTTCGGCGCCTGAGGCTATTAAAGAGGTGATGATTTTGTACACTCGTCGTATTTGAATAATCTAACCGCCAGTCTAAAAAGGCGCTGTACTCGGAGTTTACCATTGGCCCAGAACACATCGACGACCCCTTCCATATTGAGGTTGTCAAGAGACCGCTCACAAAAAACATCGGAGCTAAACTTGCCGATGTTCAGGATGAGATTATGGCGGCCTTTGAGGATTACATCCCCGCAACAGAAAGTGGTAATTACCTGCTATGAATCATTCTTCGTAAGCTGACTGGCTATAGAATGGACCAGAATCACGGCATACCCGACGATAATGGACATTGTATGCAGGGCAAGTAATAGGATGTTTGTTGGCTTACCGTTGTGTCAGTTGCCTTTGTTTATCTGTGCGGCGATGGCACTCATGCATGGAAATGCTAGGTCGCGATCCTGATTGGCTGGAATTGAACAAAAATTTCACGATAGACGTAGCCAAATCGGCTATCTTTCTTAACTTCGTTCCGTCCGCGTTAAGACCGTAGGGTATTTTCGCTATATTATCGACGCAGAATTCAAACGCATTCCTTTATTTAGCTTTGCAGCCTCTCTTATAAGGAGCATACCCAATAACATCAAACGTGGAACTAAACACCTTGAACCTTTGCTCAGAGAACGTGTTGAACAAGACGCAAAGTATGGGGAAGATTGGCCAGAGAGACCTGTTCGTGTTTTATCCATAACCTTCTGCCCTGCATAACTCAAACGATCACCAAGAACGACATAGTGACTTGGATGCTCGAGGTTACGAAGGACCGACAGAGAGGCGTTCGGGATCTCGTGAATGCGGTGCTCATCATAAACTTCGCAGCTATCCACACAACAACGATGGTAGAGAAATGTTCCTTCATTCAATCGATAGCTGCTGACGTTGAACGAGACCTTTACATACACCATGTATGAATTGGCAACGCGTCCAGAATACGTAAAGCCATTACGCGATGAAATCGAGGCAGTAATAAACGAAGAAGGGTGGTCCAAGGATTCTATCCGCAAGCTTCGGAAAGTGGACAGTTTCATCAAGGAGTGTCTGCGGCTGTCAAACTTCAGTCTCGGTACGTGGCAATGATTGTACTATGTTTTTGCATTCGCTGTATGGTTTGGTGATCTAGTCACCATGGCGCGAAAGGCATTGAGGGATTTAACTTTGTCAGACGGTACACCTATTCCTGCTGGCAGTACTGTGGCGGTTCCTTTCAATCCTGTGCATACCGACGCGGTAAGGAGTTCATCATCCGATGGATTTTTTTGCTGAGAAAAAAGTGGACCTAGAATGATTATTCAGACCCGAGCGTTTTCGATGGCTTCAGGTTCGAAAAGCTGCGTGAACACGATGGCGAAAATATGAAGCATCAAATCATTTCTCTTGGTGTAGATTATGTTCTCTTCGGA
>KN818300.1:131834-146961 GCA_000827485.1 Amanita muscaria Koide BX008 | reverse complement strand
AGCACGAAGCATTTCCAAACGGGATCGCGAACGCGTAATAAGAAAGATTAAGCAAGGCCAGAAATGGAATGTTTGTACATTGAATGAATTCAGAGTGTCTCTCGGGCTCAAGCGTACGTCTATACGTTGGACTGTATTTCATGGCCCTCAATGCTGTTTGCAGGTTTGCAATCGTTTTCTGAGTGGAACACGAATCCAGACATTGCGAGGGCAGCAGAGGAGCTGTACGAAAATATCGACAACTTGGAACTATACGTGAGCGCTTGATCATTTTGTTGAAGGAACGAAAATATAACTGTGCTTGGCAGCCTGGCCTTCTTGCTGAGGAACCTACAGCTGACTCCGGCTTCGGCTTCGGCCGCACTATGGTACGACTTGCACAAAACGCTACTTGAGTCATTCTCACTGCTGTCTAGACATGGGGCTTGATCGCGGACATCGTAACTATCTCTACATGCTTAGAACTGGAATGCTTGGGCTAATTGACGCTTTAGGTGACTAGAATTCGCAGTGACCCCCGTTTCACGGCTAAATTCAAGGGTACTGTTCTACCGTCATCATCACACCTCAGTACCAAGCTGACCGACTCATTTCAGAGGAAGAGTTGACTAAATGGGGCTACCGCGACTGTATGACGACAGCGAGCCTCTCGAAAGGTCCATTTAATGCTCTGATGCCTAAATGTAGGTCGATCTTCATTTCAACTTTACTCACGTCCGCATTCCAATACTCAATTATTCTCAGTATTGCATCGCACTCTTCCTCACAATTTCCCGTATAAGAATGCGTACTCTCTTTATCCTTTCACCGTTCCGACTCCTGAGAGTAAGAAGCGCATCGGAGAGTTTATTAAACAGGCGGAACTGAAACTTGATCTCGACTTCTCAAGGCCAAAGAAGAAAGTCAAAGTCCTTCGTACGATTGAGGCAATTAGCAAGGTGTTCAACGACCCTGTCAAGTTCCCTTCCCCGTGCAATCAAAACTTTCGTGAGCTCACAGGAGGATATGGGTGAGCTGATTTGTGCTTGTACAATGCCCGTCTGACAAGGCTTGATTGAAACTACAGCAATATGCTCGGCTTTGACGACCTGGCTTTGTAAGACGTCGTTATTTGTCTGCCATCCCTGTCTAACAAGCAGTGTAGACATGACCGTGATTTGATGTTGGTATGTCGCATGAATTGAATTAACTTGCATGACTCATTCAACTCTTTGATAAAGACACTGTTCGCGTTGTTTCCTGACAAAGGTGCGGCGAAACGTATCGGTGCGACGTTTGGGGAGAAGGCGCAAGAATACTTGCGGGATCGTTGTACCCTGTTAAGGCATGTTTTAACGAAAAAGCCACTTTCTTGCTAACTCAATTATCACCGGCAGCGGCAACGCGAGAGCAAGGATAGACATTGTTGAAGACATGATCGATGCTACATGTGTCAGCTGGGTTTGCGAGACAATAGTATGTTCTAATTCATGCTCGTATCAACGCCTATCACAGTTTTCGATAGTACGATCGCGATCTTCACCCCAACGAGAAGGAAAGAAAAAGGCTAGGTGACGAAGGAACTAAGAAATATACGAAAGAAAAGGAAATAGAAGCCCGCGAAGATTTCGCTGCTTGCTATGCGTCAGTTCCCAATGCCCAGTCCTGACACGATATTCACGGTTTCCTTTTTATGAATAGCTATATATTTCGCAATGGAGAACCAGAGATCGGGTTAAAGGTCAGAGAAAGAGCTCTCAATGCTAGCAAAGAGTTGGAAAATCATCTGGTGAAGAAATTGCGCGAACTTACACGGGACAAGGGCGACAGGGCGAGTGCTATTCTTGTTACTAGATTCGACCTTAATTTGATACCTGGCATTTCAGCATTTTGGCGAATACTTGGCGAATTTTTCTCAGTGGTTAAAAGAGTTTATGGGACAATTGTGGCAAGAATATTCAACCACAGGCAAAATACTCCCTCAAACTTCAGCTCAAACGTTCCTCGATCGTATAATGAAAGCAGCGGATCTGAAACCGCTAAAGCATGTTGTGGACAGAACACCGCACCTTTTGGAACTCAAGGAGAAATATCAACATGGAGACACAAAAAGGTCAGATCAAGATGCAAGAGCGTTGCTGGAGAGGCAAAGAGTCGTAGCAAATGTCATTGCCCTGTCAGTCGTTATCTCGGTCCATTTCGCGAAAGGTATGGCTTCATCCGTGGTTTTACTGTTACATTACGCTAACAGGGTGCTTCTAGTGTGCGCTCAAGCAGTCGATTTCTATTTGGATGAAAAATATTCATTGGAGCGCGAAAGGATTGTTGAACTATGCAATAGCAAAAACTCGACCAACGATGAAATTATGGCCTATATTCGTGAAGCGCAGAGTAAGAGGTTTTTATTAAGTAATCGTGAATATAATGTCGATCTAATCTAACTATTCAGGGATCGGACAACAATTTGGCCTTTGGAGGGACGTCAGCTTATCAAGCACGGAACCACAGGTAGTCATTCAACAGGGCCACGGCCATCCTGACGTGATCATCGAACAAGGAGATCGCGTTTTCGCGGACTTTTCATTCGCTCACAATGACGTACGTTCATCTCTATCTGAGCGTTAAATAACAAGGTCTGAGGAATTTATGTAGCCTAAGCAATTCGAAGACCCTCACAAAGTGATCCCTGGCCGGAAAATTAAATCTCTGCAAGGACTCGGTGTACATAAATGCCCGGCTGGCGCCTTCATAGATGAGGTCAGCATGGCTGTGGTCTTACAGAATGGCGTATACTGATTTATGTCCTAGACGATGGCAGAGGTATGCGCCGTCTTTTGCGTCTACCATTTAAACCATATCCGTCGCAGATGTTCCGAGTCATATTCAGGCAAAGGAACCTCGCACGTGCGAGAGAGAACGGTCTGCTAAGAACTACTACACTCCATCCGAATCCAGCACCGGTGGGTTATCTTTCTCAACTAATGTTGCTGCTTTTCGTAATAAGTTTTCCGCAGTGGGATTCAGAGGTATTTCTGGACGACGACGTAGACGGGTATTCATTTTGCCCCAGGAAATTGATGCTCGAGGTTGGTAACCAAATCTGACGCGAGGTATGGTCAACACTTACGAAAACTTCAGTTTGACGCGGACGAGAACATCAAAACGGGGAAACGCTGGGAGTTCACTGATGACCGCGTCTTCTTCTATTTGAATTGGTCACTTACCATCGTCAAAATTATCATCGCTCTCATCATTATCATCAGTAAGAAACTGGTCGTTGAGAATATGCCGTATATGCTGACAACGCATCTCAAGGATACATATTTATGCCCACCATCCCAGGGTTTATCACGTCGTTGCCCTCCTATCTGTCGCTTAGTCCCAAACAGCTGGACCCAGAATGCAGGAACATGACGGAGATTGTACCATACACAATCAACTCGTTCCGTCCAAAGTGGTTCGGCCTGTTTGGAGAGCCTACTCCAATCATATATCACACACCAAGAGGCCGCAGGGGTCACAAAGTTACAATTATAGCCATCGATAAGCGTGACATCCAATTGCGATATTGGGTCGACGAGAAAGATCGTGGCACCATACCGATTGATTTGGACCCCAGCGTTGACTGTGGCGAAGATATTGTTAAATGTCTGGACCTTGGGTTTAGCGCTGCTCTCATCGACATACCTCCTGGAAGACATACCTTCAAAGCTGAGATAGTTCGACAAGGTAAGCATTGGATGAGGTTCACCGTCTCTTATCTTCTCAACAAACTATGCACAGAAAATGAAACGTTCACTTGGGGGGATAGACGCCGGAGGAGAGTTAAGATGAAGGTAGATGAATGCCTGTAGAGGACGGCGCTGGTCCACTGTGATATCCCGCATGATTTTCACCGTTGAAACTCTACCGAACTACATCGAACTAGCTAATTCAGTGTCCAACTATTTAGCGCATTGCTCAGAACTATAGGTTCACGTCCTGTAATTCAGTGTCCAACTATTTAGCGCATTGCTCAGAACTATAGGTTCACGTCCTGTACATTACCTCACAACATTTATGCCGCGGAAAAATGAGCTGAAAGTTGCCAGGACGGCGACTCAGCTGCAACGATATGAATAGCGCCTCACCTCATGATCAGTCGTTAGAAAATAATAGTATGTAAGTACATAATCGGTGTGGGTATCTTGTTGCAGTATAAAAAACGGTATATCCAAATTCTCTACATACAATACATTCAACCCACTCAAGCCGTCAAAGAACTGTATCTACCAAACTCTGTATGCGACATTCATTCGGATGTCGCATCAATTCAACGCCACTAGCTCATTCGAGAAAGACCTACCTCCGCGGATGAGAATACCTCTTCACATGGCTTATCAGTTTCCAATCTCCACAAGCATCAGTATACCATCTCATTCCTGGCAGTCAGCCGTTCCACCTCAGCTTTACAATCGTTCAATTGCTCAGAGAGCCGGTCAGCAACATGCTTCCAGTCTTCCACCAACTTCTCGTGAAGCTTGAGTCGTCTTCCAGTTGGATGATCTCAGAGTTGAGAGCATTGGGTTTTACACCGCGCCCTCAGTTCCGGCTCTTCGACAGCCCTTCGCCTCAACTCGTCGTTATCCGTCCGCTAGTCCTTCTGAATCAAAATCGTCGCCATCATTTCGACGTGTTGCTCCAACTCCTTGATTCTACTCTCAAACGTCACTTTGACCATGGCCACACCCGACTGAGCTTGGTCTTCCGCTATCTGGCACGCTTCTCTAGCTCGGCATTTTCGTCACGCAGAGGTGACGAATGCTGATGCGCGAGCGTAGTGTTCTCGGAAGAATTTTGGTTCTTTGATGGCCTCTTCCTTCGCCTCGGCGGCAGTTTCGGCTAATGCAAAGGATGCACGTTAGGCTTCCCACTCTGCCGCTCGGCTTGCCATTCTGCCTTGTCACGGTCGTACACAGCTTTGATTTCTCTCAATTCACAGTTTGGGGATACTAGCGGAGAGAGTGGCTTGTCTAGAGGAGCTTGTTTCCCGAGATCGCGTTGCGGCGGTCCGACTGTTCCAGCAGATACTACCGACCCTGAAACACGGCTGTAAGCATATGTTTGGATGCAACAGAAAGCATATACCTGAGCCAGTTCCCCTTACTACAGGTTCAACTTCCTCTACGGCTGTCGTTCTTGATTTCTTGGTGGTATCGGCTGCTGGTGCAGTTGGCCAGGGGACAAACACGGCTCCGTTGTCATTAAGCAGAGTGTCAGTGTTGGAAGAAGCATTGGACCGTCCAATGCTTCGTCCAACGCTGACATTGACTTGTATCAAGCTAATGAGAACTGGGGGAGATGTTGCAGTCAGTTCACGCATTCAAAAGCTTGTTTAAATTAAGCTTACCGTTGCGCGTATTTGCCCGGCCCAAAACAAAGTTATAAAAAGACGAACCTCATGATCCATCTCCACATCAAAACCCTCCGTAACCTCTGCAGCAGCGGCCGCTTCTCGGAGTAGATACTGCGTTGATTCTTCTTGTCGAAGCGCAAAGACAATCAACGCCGCCTCGAGCTGTTGGACAACCTCATCAGACACGTCGGGTATTCCGCGGTTGTTATCAATTACAGTATGGGAAATGGGTTTTGGGAGGGACGGTACCGACTCTGAAGTGGACGGAGGTATAGCATGAGAGAAGTGAGCGGTAGACCGTCTTTAAGAATACTGCGAGAATGCTGAACTCGCTGCGCTATTACTTCGGACAAAGGTCTCTTGGCTACTTGCAGTCGACTGCGGAGCTTTGCCAGCCGTCTTAGCGAGTTGCTGCCCCCGTCTGCGGATTGTCGTTGACTCTGCTGGGCGTTTGGTTCTCCTGTTATTCAGGTTCGATGAGCCGCGGACGCGTCAGGATTGGAGACATGCATAAATACCTCTTTGCTCCGACCGTCTATTAGACCTTGAGTTCGTGTCACCCCATTCATTTGTTGTGCCTTCTGCTTAGCATCACTGCCGTCCTTCCTTTGTCTTGTGAAGGACAGGCCAGGTATTGAAAATACATTCAAAACATGTTTCTTTGGCTTGAGCTTTTCTGAGCCAAAAGACAATATCAAGACACAGAGCACGTACCCCATTAGACCTTCTTTTCTTCAGCCGTCACACTTTCTTCCACTTCAGATTTCTCTTTCACTCCCTTTTGTCGTACCTCTCATCGTCACAACGACCTGAGCGTGCTGTAAGCTTCTCTTCGTCGGTCGTTGTGATCTGAGGAAGGGACGTATCCTATTGAGGAGTCGCGCTTCCATTTGAGACTCTCTAGCTCTTCTAGTAGGGGTGAAGCTTCTTTTGATTTAGGCGAGGAATGATCGATTTAATGATCGGCGAGTCGAGATGAATGAGGCTAATTTCCCATTCCGCGACACAACGTGAGTGACGTCCGGTTGTCTGGAGAGACGAGGGCTCCCCGAAACCGAGGTGGCTGGTGTAAGAGCCTTGACCGTAGACGCAGACCTACGCGTTGAAGTAGACCGCGACGCGAGAGCAGCAGCAGGCCAGCAGCCATGGCGGAGTCGCGTTTTCCAGCTATTCAATATCAGAAATCCCCCACTCATATAAAAAGGTTTCATACGCACATTTACGACGTTTACGCGCTGTATTGTTGCTGTCTCTTCTTCAACTTCCATTTCTTCGCCAAGGTCTCACCTGGAATGAATGTCGCATGAATTGAACTAACTTGCCCAAATCGTTCAATTCTTCGATAATAAAAACATTGTTTGCGTTGTTTCCTGATGGAAGCAGAGGCGGGGAAGGGGCACTCCAGGAGGTGGTGGTGCAGAAGGTGCAGAAGGCCATAGGACGTTTGTCACGGTTTGTGTACAAACAAAGTCTTTGACAAAGGAACCTCGTTCAACGCGTTCCCGCCGCAACGGCCAGCGACCAACCCCTTTGTGAACGATTAGTGATGTTCCGAGTCAGATAAGACCCAGCGGCCAGAGCCCAAGCCACTGCATAAGATCTCGATCGACGACAACCAGCAGCAGCAGACACCAGAAGTTAGAACACTGGAAAATATGACTATTGAGCTTACCACTTCTTCTCTCGCTTCATCTCCAATACCCCAGTTGAGGCGCTCTGGCCTTGTCTTCTGCCCTTGCTTCTTTCGGTCTCTTAACAATTCTTGTATACAAGTCAAAAACTGCCAAGACAGCTACTCCTGTCCCGCTAGTTGTCGTTGCCCTTGAGGACATTGAAACGTCTTTCAGCGCACTCGGCAAGAAACTCAACCTCAACGAACTCCATTTGGCCTCTTGACTGAGTTCTTCTCTCTGAATAAAATGTCGCGTATGTGTTCTGGTTAGCACTTGTATCAGCTCAATCTAACCTCCTCATTTGCCAAAAGTCTCCCCACTCGTATTGCCTCGGGACACATTTCGCATCACAACTGTTGTAGACATCTTCCTGTTCCTCCACCGTCTTTTTAAATGTCGTCGCGTATCTCCGCAGCTAGAAACAACTGAAACTAAGCTCAATGTCATTGAATGCCTGCCATTATGATACACAATATCCGTGTCAAGTAGACCGCCCCCCTTCCTCACTTTCTTCTTCCTTCCTCATCTTTGTCATACCCCATGCGTCATTTACTTCTAAGCTCACACGTGCCTCCAAGACAGAAAGAAATTGCTGGATGTACATGCTCATTGAGCTCCTCGCCATATTTATTCTGGCATGTCAGCATCATACCCACACAGCTACTGCCAGCTACCCTGTGAGTACTTCTACTCGCGTCAGTAGATTAATATTTATCAGCCCAGTTCCTCATAGTATCATGCCTTGCCGTGTCCGACGTCACAGTCTTTAATTGGGTTCAACTAGATGAAGCCCTGGCTTGAGTCTGACCGGCCGGGCCCCATTATAGCACTTTCAAGTTATCGGGGCTCACTGCCCGGCTCATAAAATCCTGAAGCCTGAGCCCTCACAAGCCAAGCTCAAGCCCTCCTGTGTTGAACCAGTTCGAACGACCGGAAACATGCGTACGGATTCAACCCTGGAGAGATCTTCATTTGACGGAGATCAAGTGAATACAATTTCATGTCACCGTACGGAGTTATTAGGCGCTCATACGACACAAAAATCACATCGTGTGGTATAACAGCTGTAATGGTTGCTATTCATGATTCATCGGCGAGAGAAGAGCCGAAAATGAGGTGTACATGCCTTTTTATAACTGAAACAAGGTCAGAATCCCGTGAGTGTATTTGATTCCAGCATCGACGCATGTTAGACCCTGGGTATTTCATTAAATGGTTCATCAAACTGCCCTGAACCTGACAATAGCTCGAACGTTCATCATCCATATAACGACGGCTTTTCAGCTCTTGAACGTAATTTCCAAGTTTACAGGATGGCGGTGACTAGTAGTAGATAGACGAAGAGTGACTGTGTGTACCAAGCGGTTCTAGTCGACATACTTGATGACATCCTGCTCCTGGAGATAGTCCCAGTTGTACGCTCTTGGCGTATACTCCTCACCATTCCTGAATCCGAGTCGATCCTGGAGTATATCGAAGAATCTGCTCTTCTTTGCCCGCGTCCCGTCCTCAGACTGTTTCTCACCCTCCTTCCGAGTTTTATGGATGCGCGTCTCGACCGAGCGATGAACCAAAACTTTATCCTTGTAGATAGGGATGTATCTGCCTCGTCCGAAGTTACACCTGCATTTATTTTCTTCAACGAAGGCCTACGTTTTTAATCATTGCGCTTACATTCTTCGCCTGATCCAGTTGCCGTGGTGGTCTTGGTATGTGTAAAGCATCGGGACCACTTCGAGCATCCACCAAAAGTACCAAAAGATGACCAGTTGATCAAAAATATCGGCAAGAATGTCCCAGGCATGGCCACAGCGCTGCTGCATTGGTAGTGGGAGGGTATCTTGTTTCGCGTCCCTGACTTTCATGATGCGATTTTGTTTCTCCGTTTTGTTGGATATCTCCTCAAGTTTCGCGTCTATATGAGCGGTGCCGTTTGTGGTGTCCTTCGCTTCCCTTTCTTTCAACTGAGCGTCACGGTATTCCTTTAGTTCATGGTATTGCATGATGCGATTCTGTTTCTTCGTTTCGTTGCCTATCTCCTTAATAAGGCCATCAAAATCGAAGTTGAGATCATCTTTAAGATACTTGAGGTCAAACATAATGCCAGTTTCGCTCAGGATGCATTCCTTGATCATCCACCGAAGTGAAATGAACGAAAGGCTGCTCGATCGTGTGGCAATATGAGAGCCACCTCCAACATCAGCGTGGGTTCCTTGTAAGGCCGTCAACAGGCATGTACAATATTCAGCGTTCTTCGGAACACTTTACCTGCGAACCAAACTTCCTTGACATCTGCAAAATTCCTCTCTGGTGGCTTATATTCAAAATCGCCGCGATTTAATTTATCAGTGTCGGGCACCGGCATGTCAACGTCTAGTTCGTGCTCACTTGTGGGCGTTAGTTCGCTCCACAAGTTCGGACGGAATGCCGCCCGACGTTCATCTAGAGAGAGCGCATGCCGAAATTTCTTCATTGCGTAATTGACACTAGTGTATGGGTACGCTTTTGGGACGAGACCGACGACACTGTCCCTAGTCAAAACTTTTGAGTAGATCATGGGCGTGAGGTGAAGTCCTCTTACCAAACGCCCACAAAGTCTACGGAGACTTGATAGTGGTGCGTGAAAGTTCTCTTGAACTCTAGGCTTCGCTTGTATCCATCGTATCCTGCTGTGTTATATATCGAGAAGGCGAAATCCAGTTGTTGCATGTTCGCTTTCGGCAGCAACCCAACCTAAATATATCAAGATCAGAATATATCGCAAGTACATTAGTGAAGCATGATTGTCAATACCTTATATACCATGCCAGCCAGAACCCTGGCCGCGTGAGCTGCGGATAATGTTAACGCGAACGTAGGCGGAATATACAAAACCCACCTCCTCGGGAAAACCCAAATAAGCAAATTTTATCACCCGGTCTATGCTGACGTTCAGGAACATAAGGAAATGCGGGGAATCTCATACCGATGATTCTGCGCTATAAATTGATACCTGTAGCAAGGCTGAGTGAGACATTAGAGGAAGACAAGGCAGAGCTTACCCCTCTTTGACATGGGCGTTTAGGGTCAAGGCAATTGCTACATCAACCGCTGATTCTACTGTGTTCCCGGCATGCGTGACATATGTATCATACTTGTTGTAGGAGCCGATTCCCGGCTACGATGTCGCCATCAATAGGAAGTTGCAACGGTGCCGTGGTCAAGATACGCACTTGGTAGTACACAGTTTGTTTCTTGCGGTCATCCTTTTGCAAGGCTCTGATAAAGCGAACAACATTTGAGTTCTGCGAGAACTAAGTAAGAGATGAAACATCAGCGGAACTGGAGACGTACATGCTGGGAAAAGCTTTAGAGCCGAAATAGTATTTGGAAATCAAATACCTACCGTTCCAAACTGATTCCCAGTGCCGTCGAAGCATAATATCATGACTCTCCCCTCGCCACTCTCGTGAACGGGATCCACCGGAGAAAGGAAGTCTGAGAGCTGGGGGATTATTTGCTCTTGCTGAGGCTGCTGAGGCGACATGGGAGGACTCGCGGGGAGATTCTGCTGGTGAGGCATGTTGTTGGGTTGAGCTGTTTGCCGAATTCATGGCATATATATTCGATTCATGTGTGTACAGGAGCCCCAAGGTTATCGCGTGGGGTGTCAGATCATGTCAGATATCAGAAGCATTTACAGCCTTAGATTTCTGTCAAAAAGGAGAAGTTTGTGACGTGGACGTAGAACGGTTCGTCAATCTACTTTCAATCTCCACTTGGGAAGCGGCGACCCTGCTTGCCGTGAATCTGTTTTCGAGGAACTCTGTAGTCGGCAGCAGCTCGGCAAAAGTTTGTCGCACCAGATATTTGCGGTTGTGTACCAGAACACTGTTCGGAAGAAACAGGCTAAGGTAGGCTTCATGCACAATGCGCTTGTGTCACGGCGTCTTTTTTTCCTCATGAGCACCTCAAATCGGCCCAGTTCAATATTCTAATCCCACAGATGTATTGCAGCCTGAAATTGAAAAATAACCTATTAGCGAAGCCCTTTAAGAAATCCAGCTCACCACATTGTGCATGATGAGCCCTACCTTACATAACAGCAACAGGACCCTTGGCATTTGTACTTGTCGGACTGCCCCTGAACTCGGTTGAGCAACGATTCTGTCCTGCGAGGGAAACCTTATCCAACCAAATTCAGAAGGGTGGGAAGAGGTGGGCGAGCGAAACACGGAAATGCAACTTGAAAGGCAATACCGCAATGCGGTTTCAATGCGTGAAGGCAATCATGATATGCAATGTGGCAGTTTCAATGCGTGAAGGCAATGCCACAATGCGGTTTCGATGCGTGAAGGCAATGCCACAATGCGGTTTCAATGCGTGAAGGCAATACCGCAATGCAGTTTCCGTGCATGAATGCCAGTACGCGTGACTCGGAGGTGACTGAGCGAGATGAAGAAGTGGTGACTACAGTCGTTCCCGATATTCTTGCTTACGTGATCGAACTAGGGTTCCGTTAGTAACCATGTTAGTAAAGAGTGTTATTAAATAACGTTAATAACCATGTTACTAACAAGGGTCTGCTGAGGGCCGACAATTCCGGAGATACTTATAGTATATTAGACGCTGAGACGATATGTTATCGTTGCGGAGATTGAAAATAACAGCGTTATGTTACGCTGACAAATCCGTGACTGAGCGAACTGTATTTTGACACTCCGATTTATCCCCGCTCGGAGAGATCCGGACGCACTACAACAGATGGGAACGAGACTACAGTCGCGGACAAGCAAACACAACAAATCTAGTATCTCACGATAGTGAATTTTTCTCGTAAAACTGAGTATGCCATCATGTTCAGAATAGTAAAATACATCAAAAAACACATCTCCGAAGTTTTTCCCACGAGAAAAAGGGTCCCGCCGATTGTGTCAGCCGTTTTGTACCCTCAATTTGCAGGTGCTAGGGCCCCGATTTGCAACAGAGCAGCCCTAGAAATTGTTCAGCAACCCTTCTACTTGTGCACTGCCCACACAGGAGTCTTAATACAGTACTTATGCTGGTACAAAATGCTTAGTAACTGTAAGAGTAACTTATTTAATGAATTTCCAAATGACATCACTTGAAATTGGACACATCAAGTTTATTGAAATTTGAATTTGTGCCTTCTTCGCATCCAGACAGAATAATAAATTCCCACTACTTATATATAATACTTATAGTAAGTAGTTGCAAACTTGCAATACACACCTATCTACCTTCTCCATGCTTGGTTGCAGCCCTCTTTGAAGTTTGAACTTCAGTGTGATAGAACAGAGCTCCTCATGGACTTCTGTGGCATGAGGCTTTCAACAATTTCGCAGTCCTGAGATATTTCATCGAACTTTTGGCTTTCGCCCTAAATGTTTATCAATGTTTATCAGTCAATAGCAGGTCAGAGTTTCTTTTTTTTTTGACTCAATGCCTCGTTGGATTTCCTCAATCATCTGGAATCAAAACCTACACAAGAAAAGGAAACGATTGCACAATTTTTCGTGAATTTTAAGATTTTTTTGGGGGGTCAGTCGTTTTGGGGGTCACTAACCTCTTTCTGACTAAACTGCTCGTGAAATCTTACTCAATTACACTCTAAGTTACTCTATATATGATTAGAATCTATGCCCATATGGTTGTGACAACGGAAAAAATCATTCCCAAAAAGTTGTTGTGTTTGCTTGTCCGCGACTGTAGGATTTATATTAGCGGCCTTTTGACTTCGCTGCGCTTCTCCCACATTCCGGTCTGTGCTGCCACATCGTAGGATTGCCGGTCTTTTTCTGTCCGATGCTGGGTGGAAGTCTAAAGCCCTAGGATTGCCGGTCTTTTTCTGTCCCGAGATTAGTAGATCGAAGTCTAAAGCCCTGTTCTGGAGCCGGAATTGCAGCGCATCACTTATAATTATTTTTGGCCTTTTTTAAAAAAATATTTGATCGCGCAACGTCATGTTTGGTGTTAAGATTTTGACGTAATTGAGGGACACCTTTGCTTCGCAAGGTGTGAAAGCGAAGCTTGTTTTTTACTATTTACGAGCATTTTTGATTCACTTTGGATCACATCGATCACATCGATCACATATGCAAGAATTTCCTGTATCTAGATTCTACCCCGTCACGAAACCTGGCATCCTTTTCCTTTCCCGAATGCTTCCGAACTACAATGTTGTGGTTAAACGGCAAAAGTGACATATTGACATGGCTGCGTGAACAAGCAGGCAAATCAATATCCGGGTGGAACTTGGAAGCTAGACCCGTTCTATCGGATTCCATGATGCCTTGCGCGGACAGCATGCATTCAGCATCCTCCATAAATGTTCAGTTGTATCGCCCTGTGAATGCTATCACAAAGGCACCCTACATTCTTCATGTCCGCGAACGACAGATCTTCAACGGTACCACCACTACAGGATCCCACCAGTAAGAACATGCCCAAGTCCAAGCCCGCGGGCATCTACGGTTTCTTCCAAACGACATTCCAAACGGTCCGTGGAAGGTTTGGGGGCGCGAGCCAAGCCCTTGCTTCGCTACCAATTTCACTAACAAACTCTGCGGTAAGGGAACAAGTTGACTCATGGCCTCGTCTATTGAATTTCTCTCACAGAATCCATTTGTGAAATTCAGCGAATCTACGAGCATTGACCTTGTGAATGATGAGGTAACCCAATGTTCTATTCCCCCGTTCATCTTTTGCTTGACAATTGGAATTAGTTAAGCAAGATTCTAGAAGAGTATGCTCGTCAGCCAGCACGAAGCAAAAACCTCAAAGACAAAGACAAGATGAACAGGGCTATAATGAAGCTATGTGAGATCCGTTGACCAGTTGATTGTTACGTCGTCTCATTACCATTCAGTCAATAAGCCGATCGACAACCAAAGCCCCGACGAGACCACATATTTTCAATCTGTCAGGACTTCCGCTGATGGTAAAAATTATCCAGAAGCGGTGACTGTTTTCGAAAATATATTGTTTGGTGAACCAGTACGATCCGCCAAGTAACGGAAAAATTCAACATTTTTGTTGACTCATTTGACAGCCAAAAACCCACCCGAATGGCATTTCTAGTCTCGCCTTCGCCTTCATTTCCATACTCTCCGTGAGTCATTTGCTTTTTGGTGAGAGCAAGGACTTACGCTTAGAAGCTATCCTTGAATCGTGGTGATACTAATCAAGCTTCATTAAACCACAACTCCACTTCCCCTTATTTTGACCTGTCGCCCTTATATGGATCAAATGACAGGGAGACAGACACCGTTAGAACTAAGAACGGAAGTGGGATGCTTTGGCCCGACTGCTTTTTCGAGGACCGTTTGGCCACGCTTCCAGATGCAGCACCCGCTCTGCTCATTTTATGGAACCGGTTCCATAATGTAAACTTTCAATGTTTAGACCTCAGCTAACTACTTACATCGTCGCACAGCACACTGCCAAGTACCTCTTATGGCATAATGAGAAGGACAAGAATGGGAACGACACATGGATAAACCCTTCAGAGCTCGAGGAAGGTTCACAGGAACTACTTTCCCAAGACGACCGGATCTTCAATATAGCTCGATCTATTACTTGTATCAACTTCATGAACATTGTCAAAGAAGATATTCTTAAAGGCTTTTTTGGACTGCCGTTCGTTGGACCTAGTGTCGAAGTGGACGTATTGCATGTGAGTCAGTTTTGATTTGGAGTTACTCGCTACTGACCCCGACTGTAGGACGTTCGGGGATTAATGGACGAGACTAGAATAGGTCACTGTCCAACCATGGAGGCATACTTCCTATACGACGTAAGTCAACAAAGTTTGTCCAGCGCGCGTTTCTGATTTTCCCAGTTCACGTCATTTACGCCTCCTTCCATCGCTGATAAGCCATTTGACACGGTAAGCTTCGAGTTTGACGCCAGGAGAGTATTTAGTCAACTGCATTGCCAAAGGCAACTGTCACCGACCGGGACTTGCGGCGACAAAACTATAGGGGGTATGTGTATGCGGTTTTGATACTCTTCCGACAGTTGACTTGGTCGAAGTTTGAATCGGGATACAAATGGTTACTTTGATGACGGCGACCTCGCC
>KN818300.1:107112-131734 GCA_000827485.1 Amanita muscaria Koide BX008 | reverse complement strand
ATTTCCAAACGGGATCGCGAACGCGTAATAAGAAAGATTAAGCAAGGCCAGAAATGGAATGTTTGTACATTGAATGAATTCAGAGAGTCTCTCTGTCTTAAGCGTGCGTCTACATGTTGGACCTTATTTCATGGCCCTCAATGCTGTTTGCAGGTTTGCAATCGTTTTCTGAATGGAACACGAATCCAGACGTTGCAAGAGCAGCAGAGGAGCTGTACGAAAACATCGACAACCTGGAACTATACGTGAGCGCTCGATCATTTTGTTGAAGGAGCGAAAATATAACTGTGCTTGGCAGCCTGGTCTTCTGGCCGAGGAACCTACAGCTGACTCCGGCTTCGGCTTCGGCCGCACTATGGTACGACTTGCACAAAATGCTACTTCAGTTTTCTCACTGCTGCCTAGACATGGGGCTTGATCGCGGACATCGTAACTACCGCTTCATGTTTAGAAATGGACTGCTCGGCCTAATTGACGCTTTAGGTAACTAGAATTCGCAGTGACCCCCGTTTCACGGCTAGATTCAAAGGTACTGTTCTACCATCATCATCACGCCTCAGCATCAAGCTGACCGACTCATTTCAGAGGAAGAGTTGACTAAATGGGGCTACCACGACTGTATGACGACAGCGAGTCTCTCGAAAGGTCCATTTAATGCTCTGATGCCTAAATGTAGGTCGATCTTCGTTTCAACTTTACTCACGTCCACATTCCAATACTCAATTATTCTCAGTATTACATCGCACTCTTCCTCACAATTTCCCGTATAAGAATACGTACTCTCTTTATCCTTTCACCATTCCGACTCCTGGGAGTAAGGCGCGCATCAAAGTGCTTATTAACCAGGCGGAACCGAAACATGATCTCGACTTCTCAAGACCAAAGAACAAAGTCAAAGTCCTTCGTACGATTGAGGCAATTAGCGAAGTGTTCAACGATCCTGCCAAGTTCCCATCCCCGTACAATCAAAACCTTTGTGAGCTCACAGGAGGATATGGGTGAGCTGATTTGTGCTTGTGCAATGCCAGTCTGACAAGACTTGAAAATACAGCAATATGCTCGGCTTTGACGACCTGGCTTTGTAAGACGTCGTTATTTGTCTGCCGTCCCTGTCTAACAAGCAGTTTAGACATGACCGTGATTTGATGTTGGTATGTCGCATGAATCGAAGGAACTTGCAAAATGACTCTTTGATAATAAAGCCAATGTTCGCGTTGCTTCCTGACAAGGGTGCGGCGAAACGCATCGGTGTGGCGTTTAGGTCGAAGGCGCAAGAATACTTGCGGGATCGTTGTACCCTGTTAAGGCATGTTTTAACGAAAAAGCCACTTTCTTGTTAACTCAGTTATCACCGGCAGCGGCAACGCGAGAGCAAGGTTAGACATTGTTGAAGACATGATCGATGCTACATGTGTCAGCTGGGTTTGCGAGACAATAGTATGTTCTGATTCATGCTCGCATCAACGCCTATCACAGTTTTCGATAGTACGATCGCGACCTTCGCCCCAACGAGAAAGATAAAAAAAGGCTAGGCGATGAAGCAACTAAGAAATATAAGGAAATAGAAGCGCGGGAAGATTTCGCTGCTTGCTATGCGTCAGTTCCCAACGCCCAAGTTTGACACGATACTTACGGTTTCCCTTTTATGAATAGGTATATATTTCGCAATGGAGAACCAGAGATCGGGTTAAAAGTCAGAGAAAGAGCCCTCAATGCTAGCAGAGCGTTGGAAGATCATCTGGTGAATAGGTTGGGAGAACTTACACGGGACAAGGGCGACAAGGCGAGTGTTATTCCTGTTACTAAATTCGGCAATTTGATACCTCGGATTTCATGATCAGCATTTCGGCGAATACTTGATGCGGTTCTTAAAAGAATTTTCAGCCACAGGCAAAATACGCTCTCGAACTTCAGCTCAAACGTTCCTCGATCGTATAATGAAAGCAGCGGATTTGAAACCGCTAAAGCATGTTGTGGACAGAACACCGCATCTTCGGGAACTCAAGGTGAAATATCAACACGGAGACGCAAAAAGGTCAGAGCAAGCAGGAGATTTGCTGGAGAAGCAAAGAGTCGCAGCAAATGTCATTGCACTGTCAGTCGTCATCTCGGTTCATTTCGCGAAAGGTATGGATGGCTCCATCTGTTATTTCACATTACGCTGACCGGGTGCTTCTAGTGTGCGCTCAAGCAGTCGATTTCTATTTGGATGAAAAATATGCATCAGAGCGCAAAAGGCTTGTTGAACTATGCACTAGCAAAAAGTCGACCAACGATGAAATTATGGACTATATTCGTGAAGCTCAGAGTAAGGCATTTTTATTAACCGTCAATGTAATCAAGTCGACTTAATCTAACTATTGAGGGATCGGACAAAAATTTGGCCTTTGGAGGGACGTCAGCTTACCAGGCACGAAACCACTAGTAATTCAACAGGGATACGGCTATCCTGACGTGATCATCGAACAAGGAGATCGCGTTTTCGCGGACTTTTCATTCGCTCACAATGACGTATGTTCACCTCTATCTGATTGTTAAACACCAACAGGCCTGAGGAATTTATAGCCTATGCAATTCGAAGAACCTCACCGAGTGATCCCTGGCCGGAAAATTAAATCTCTGCAAGGGCTCGGTGTACATAAATGCCCGGCTGGCGCCTTCATAGATGAGGTCAGTATGACTGTGGCCTTATTGAATTGCCATTACTAATCTATGTCCTAGACCATGGCGGAGGTATGCGACGTCTTTCGTTTCTAACGTTTTAACTATAGGCTTCGCAGATGTTCCGAGTCATTTTCAGCCAAAGGAATCTCACACGTGCGAAAGAGAATGGTCAGCTGAGAACTACTACACTGCATCCGAATCCAGCCCCGGTGGGTTATTTTCTCAACAAATGTCGCTGCTTTTCGTTATAAAATTTCCCCAGTGGGATTCAGAGGTATTTCTGGACGACGTAGAAGGGTATTCGTTTTGCCCCAGGAAATTGATGCTCGAGGTTGGTAACCGAACATGATGCGAGGTATGGTCAAGCACTTACGAAAACTCCAGTTTGACGCGCACAAGAACATCAAATTGGAAAAAAAACGCTGGGAGTTCACTGATCACCGCATCTTCGGATATTTGCATTGGTTCCTTACCATCTTCGAATTCTGCATCGCTCTCTTCATTATCATCAGTGTTGTCGCAACTCTCATCAATTTCATCAGTAAGAAACTGGTCGTTGGAGATATGTCGCATATGCTGACAATGCATCTCAAGCAGGCATGCTTCTGCCCACCATTATCGCGTCGTTGCCCTTCTATTTTCCAGGGCCGTCTGGTCCCGCACAGATAGACCGAGATTGCAGGTTCATGACGGAGATTGTACCATACACAATCAAGTCATTCCGTCCAAAGTGGTTTGGCCTGTTTGGAGAGCCTACTCCAATCATATATCATACACCAAGAAGCCGCAAGGGTCACAATATTACAGTTATACCCATCGATAGGCGTGACGTCGAATTACGATATTGGGTCGACGGGGATCGAGTGGACATTAGTGGCCTCGAACCATTTAAATATAATCGCAGCGTTGACTGTGGCGAAGACGTTGCTAAATGCCTCGATCTTGGCTTTTTAGGTGTTACCATCGCTGTACCTCCTGGAACTTCTGGAAGCCATACCTTCAAAGCTGAAATAGTTCAACAAGGTAAGCATTGGATGAGATTCACCGTCTCTTATCTTCTCAACAAACTATGCGCAGAAAATGAAACGTTCGTTTGGGGGGATAGACGCCGGAGGAGAGTTAAGATGAAGGTAGATCAATGCGTGTAGAGGAATGGTGCTGGTCCACTGTTAATCTGTCATATCCCTCCATGTTTTTTTTCGACGAACCGGACAATATATCGAACTAGCTAATTCAATGTCCAACTATTTGGCGCATTGCTCATAACTATAGGTTCACGTCCTGTACATAACTTCACAACATGTTTTATGCCGCGGAAAAAATGGGCCGAAGTTAGTTGCTAGGGCGACGACTCAGGCTGCAACGATATGAATGTTAGAAATAGTATGTGCTATAAGCATCTACATAATCAGTGTACCCTGTTGCAGTATAAAAAGTGTATATCCAAATTCTCTTACAATACATTCAACCCGCCCAACCCGTCAGTGAGAACTCTATCTGTATCTACTAAACCCTGTAGGCCACACTCACAGTAGAGCAGTGTCGATAGGACCACCTTATCCCAAGCTTAGTACGCGAAGATTTGGAATGAGATGAATAGTTGCGTGGAGTCAGTCCCACGTTATATGTCCCGCCGAATACAGATGGGCTTTCAATTCCTGCGGATGTCGTCGCATCAATTCAACGCCACTAGCTCATTCAAGAAAGACCTACCTCCGCGGACGAGAATACCTCTTCACATGGCTTATCGCTTTCCAATCTCCACAAACATCGGTATACCATCTCATTCTCGGCAGCCGCTCGAGTCAGCCGTTCCACTTCAGCTTTACAATCGTTCAATTGCTCAGCGAGTCGGTCAGCATCCTGCTTCCAGTCTTCCACCAACTTGTCACGAAGCTTGAGTTCGGCTTCCAGTTGGATGATCTCAGAGTTGAGAGCAAATATATCTTCTTCTTGGGTTTTACACCGCTCCCTTAGTTCTGGTTCTTCGGCAGCCCTTCGCCTCAACTCGTCGTTGTCCGTCCGCTGGTCCTTTTGAATCAAAAACGTCGCCATCATCTGCCACTTTTCCACGTGTTGCTCCAATTCCTTGATTCTACTCTCAAACATCACTTTGACCATGGCCACACCCGACTTGGCTTGGTCTTCCGCGATCTTGGCACGCTTCTCTAGCTCGACATTTTCGTCACGTACAGAGGTGACGAATGCTGATGCGCGACCATACTGTTCTCGGAAGAAGTTTGATTCTTTGATGGCATCTTCCTTCGCTTTGGCGGTAGTCTCGGCCAATGCAGTCAAGGATGCACGTTCGGCTTCCCATTCTGCCTTGAGAGATGCAAGCTCGGTTTGCCATTCTACTTTGTCACGGTCGTACACAGCTTTGATTTCTCGCAATTCAGAGTTTGGGGATGCTAGCGGAGACAATGGTTTGTCTAGAGGAGGTTGTTTCCCGAGATCACGTTGCGGCGGCCCAACCGTTCCAGCAGATACTGGGGACAATACAGAGGGTGGACGAGCCTGGAATACGTCTGTAAGCATATGTTCGGATACAACAGGAAGCATATACCTGAGCCAGTCGAGGGCTTCCCCTTGCTGCAGGTTCAACTTCCTCTGACGGCTGCCGTTCTTGATTTCTTGGTGGTATCAGCTGGTACGTGCAGTTGGCCAAAGGACCCAAAACATGTTATAAAAAGACGAACCTCATCATCCATCTCCACATCGAGATTCTCCGTAACTTGGACTTCCTCTGTAGCAATGGCCGCTTCTCGGAGTAGATCCTGCGTTGACTCTTCTTCTTCTTGTCGAAGCGCAAAGACAGAAGAAGCATTTGTCATCGCCGAATGATTAGACGATTTCTGCAGAGAAGTTGATCTGTCTTCCAAAGTATCATCCTCCGTCTGCTTGTTGGTCCCTCCATCCAAGTCAATCAACGCCGCCTCGAGCTCTTGGACAACCTCCTCAGGCACTTCGGGCATCCCACGATTATTAACAATCACGGTATGGGAAATTGGGTTTGGGAGGGACGGGACCGACTCTGAAGTGGACGGAAGTATAGCATGAGGAACAGAAGTGAGTGGTAGACCGTTTTCGCGAGAATGTTGAACTTTCTGCGCTATTACTTCGGACAAAGGTCTCTTGGCTACTTGCGGTCGACTGTAGAGCTTTGCCAGCCAAGCCGTCTCAGCGAGTTGCTGCCCCCGTCTGCGGATTGTCATTGACTCTGCTGGGGATCTTTCCCGACCGTTTAGTTCTCGCGTTGTCTCCTTCCCTACGCGTGGCTTTTCTGGCGACGAGAATTGCTCGATGGAACTTGTTAGATCATCCGCTCGGTTCGAGCTATCGGCTGACGGCTGTGCTTCTGCAGTTGTTGAATAAAGTATTGGTTTGGAAGGAATGGGCACCTCCTGTGATTCAGGTTCGATAGAATCAAATGTGGTGCTGATATCAGCATCCTGAGAAAGTGGTTGTTCTTGGGCGCTAGGTTTGGACCGGGTATCTGAAGATCCAGGACGTGATTTGGAAGTTTGAGCCTGTGACGGTGTTGACGGTCGTGAGTTAAGAGAGGTAGGTGGTTCAACGAGCATCGACGGCAACGATGGAACGGGTTGGGATATAGGTTGGGATTGGGATTCCTCTGGTTCCGTTTCTGGGACGATACCTTGACGGAAAGAGTCATTGGTGGTCTTTTCGTTGATGGCTATCTTTGGTGCTGAATGTCGTCGAGGACGCTGTGGCACGAGCTTCGTAGGCTGAGCTGCAGGTGCAAGGTTTGGAGACTTTCGTGATGGGAGAGACGATACAGGAACAGGCGGAGAAACATATTCCAAGGCGCTCTCGTCTTCTTCCTCTTGTTCCGCGTTACTCTTAGCATTGAATCCTTGCATCTTCCGCTCCCTCTCCAACTCATCAAGCTCGGTGTCAAACCGCTTGAGTCGTTCAAGAGTATCAGGAGAGAGCTCCCTTGCTCGCCTCTTCGGAGTCGGCTTTATTCGAGCATCAACTAGAGGTCCCCGTACACTTGGTTCATAATTAGCCTTTGTTTTGTCACTCGATGAGTCGTGCACGCGTCAGGATTGGAGACATGGATAAATACCTCTTTGCTCCGACCCTCTATTATACTTTGAGTTCGCGTCACCCCATTCATTTGCTGTGACTTTTGCTTAGCTTCATTGCCGTCCTTCTTTTGCCTTGTGGGGGACAGGCGAGGTATTGGAAATACACGTTTCTTTGGCTTGAACTTTTTGAGACACGAGACAATATCAAGGCACAGAACACGTACCCCATTAGTAGGCCGAGGCTGATGCCTTGATTTTGCACCTTTGGGGGACGATGAAACCACCTCCACTTCGTCGTCGTCTTCGTCGATCTCCTGTTCCTGCTCCTCCTCTATCGTCTTTCCTTTCTTCAGCTTTCCATTCTTCTTTGATGCTTCAGATTTCTTTTTCGCTCCATTTTGTCGTACTTCTTCCTCGCTTTCAACGTCGACAACGACCTGAACGTGCTGTAAGACGTTCTTCGTCGGTCTTTGTATTTCAGCAGTATCTTCCTCGCTGATCTCATGAAGGTCATTACTGGAACCAACTCGACGCTTCTTGCGTGGTCGCGTTACAGGAGGACTGTGCGAGACAGTGGTAATCTGAGGGAGGGACGTGACGGACGCGGACCTTATTGAGGAGTCGCGCTTCCGTTTGAGAGTCTCTAGCTCTTCTAGTAGGGGTGAAGGTTCTTTGGATTTAGGCGAGGAATGTCGAGATGAATGAGTCTCGTGGTTTGTCAATTTCCCATTGCGCGACACAACAGGAGTGACATCCGGTTGTCCGGAGAGACGAGAACTCCCCGAAACCGAGGTGGCTGGTGTAAGAGCCTTGACCGTAGACGCAGACCTACGCGTTGAAGTAGACCGCGACGCGAGAGCAGCAGCAGCAGACAAGGTGGAGTCGCGTTTTCCAGCTATTCAGGATAACATCAGAGATCCCCTTCTTATACAAAAAGGTTCCGTACGCACATTTACGACGTTTACGCGCTGCCTTCTCTTCTTGTTGCTGTCTCTTCTGCAACTTCCATTTCTTCACCAAGTCGTCCGTAACGTCACCTTTGCGCACCCAGCTTGCCGACCATTTCTTCCCTGTGGCAGGGTCAATACCCGCCCATTCAACTTTGTAATAACGGGGTTTTTCAGAGATTATGGCTTTGACCTCCCAGAGTACCTCGTTGTCATCATTTCTTGGCTGAAATCGCTCCGATAATGAAATTTCGATTGAATCTTCATCTAGTGTGCTTGTTGGCATATTTCCTGGATTCCATAGCTCAGCTATCAATGAGATTACTCAAATGGCGGGCAAGGATATGGTTCTTACCTGAAATTTACGCTCTGAACTGGGACGATGTCATAAACGGAACCATTGTGATTTGTGTATGTTTGCAAAGTTCGCGTTTGATCAATAACTGTAAACAACATGGAGGTGAACACTCTAGTACTTTCGCTCTCCGCGATGCATGAACTCATAACACGCCTTCCCTGGTTCAACGCCCAACATGCCTTGCACCTGAGCCGAGCTCATGTCACAAAGTTCCTTCACAGTCTTCACCCGATTCATGACATATTTGATGTTCTTGTCATTTATCCCTGGCAAGCAGCGCAGCAGCTCTTCCGCTTGCGCATTGACGCCTGCACCAACCTCGGGATCATCTCCAGCACCAGTGGCGATGGCTTTTTTGGTGTCTGGTTCGGGGTTGTTGTGCTTGAGATCATTGAAGATCTGCACGCTGGCGTATGGCGAAGATGACCAGATGATTCGCAATCGAGGGAATGCCAGCGTTAAAAGAGCTAATTTTGATTGGATGGAGAACGTCGGGTCTGGCTCGACCACACTGGGCCCTTTAGTCTTCACTGGGTACTTTCCTGTCGGTTTGACATATGACTTCACCTCAGACAGGAGCTATAACAGGTTCATTAGGGACGACAGGACAAGCATATGCTAGACTCACATCAAGATTGAATGCCTTGTCCTCTTCAAATTCAATAAGAAGGATGGGGTGCTTATAATGAACCAACATTAGCTCGCATTGAGTGTACCTGTAAATGCTCAGCCGAGGCAGACTCCGTGAATGAATGTACTAACAGTCTTCCACTGGTAAAACTTGACACAAGGTCAGGCAAGCTCTTCCGCTCCACGCACATATCTGGTGCTAGAACATAATCGCCGACGGTCAGCGTTGCGGGCACGACCTTGATGTAAGCTGCATGCAGTAAAGATGGGAGAGCTGATCTAAATTCTCGCATATCGACGATGACCTGGGGCAGGGGTTCGGTTTCCTGATCAAAACCGCAAAACAGTCACGTACCCGCGATGGTTCTGTGTTCAATTCTCTCCGTCCTCCTGCAATCCGTGAACTGATCGTTTTGATCACATCACTCCTAGTATCTGCTCTTTGCTCCTCTAGAATAGGCATCAACATCGTCTAACCAAGTAGTAAACATCAATAAGGCGCATAGAGAAGGCAAGCAGCATACATACCCCGCGCTCTCTGATGAGCCGTTCAAAAGACTCTTTCTCTTTCCTGATTGCAGCGAGATACTTGTGCTCTTCACAGGAATCGCGGTACACCATATGGTATACCCTCACTCCGAGACCAGGATGAGTGCTTCTGTAAACCTGCGGGGTAGCTCAGATGGACTGAATGCGATGAACACACCATCCACTCTCACCTCGACACGTCTAGCAAACTCCATACATGGCTCAAACATGACGATAAACTTTGGCTGAAGTTCAGCTAGCATCCTGTCATCTGTATCATCCGAGTAGGCGCTGATCACAACAGTTTCCTCAGCCGCAAGCAGTCCGTAGCTGGTATCCTCGCTCAGCAAGATATCCATGTCAATGACTTCGTTGTCATCTGTTATATCAATGATACCATGTAGGGATACAGACTTGTCTATCCCTAGTGGAAAGCTAATAAAACGGACGTTCATTTTCAAGTGCATCACAAAGTTGCAACGGAAAACTCACAGACTTGCAATCCGTTCCGTTTCCTCGTCGTCGTCTTGAATATGACCGCTCTTTGACTTCTCCGCACCGCGGGTCGGAGCAGCAGCAGCACCGCCTCTCATGCGCCGGCGACCGTTTGCTTTGTCCAATACCAGTTTGTCTTTCCTTTTCAGTGCCGCACTCAAACCGTGAGCTCCGCTAGCACCAGAAGTTGTCTTTGACGCCTGTGGCCCAGCTTGCGCTTTAGCCTCCATCCTTTGATGACTTAATGCCTTCTTCCAAAAAAGATAGTTACGAAACCTCCTCATCAACATCGGGCGGCCTTTCGCTCCTCTAGGGGCATCGTGGTCCATCATAGACAGATACTCGCGAAGCGACTGACAAGAGCGGGTAGAGGACGTCACGATGAGAATGGCATCAGATCCAGGATTTGCTGTTAAGCATTTAAACATCATCTCTCGTCCTGACATCGATGATACGTACATGACGTTGTGGATTTTTGTGCCAACTGCTGCCGAATAATTTCTCCCTCGATTTCCAACAGGATCTCCCCCAATAGTTCCCATTTAGGCAACTCTTCCAATACTGGCTCCATGCCACTCGGTAACCATGGAGGTCTCATGTCGGTATTGTCTTTGGCTGAAGATACACCTTGCAGTTCGTCCAGCGCTTCCCACGCATCCGAGTCGTTAGACGGATCTAAGGCAGGTGCCGCTTCATGAGGAGTAGTCGTGAGATAGCAACGTCGTTTAGCATATTTGAAGATTATGTTAGCGGCATCAGTGAGAAGCCAAGGAGACTGATGCTGTCGAGCACCCCCAGAGGGCGTGGTGGAATTGGCCGCGATTATAGTCTCCAAATAAGCATGATATTGTATAGGGTCGTACGTCACGAGATAGCTATATGCGTCGTCTCAGCTGTAAACCACACATACAACGCATGCGACGACTTACAAGAGCAATTGACGGAGGGTGGACAGGTCATTTACCAACTGCTTCGTTTTGGGCCCGACCTTGTGCCACACGGGATCCAATTTCCGTCGGACAATGATGTCGAAGGACCGAAAGTAAGCGTTCTCGACATTGAGCTCATCTAAATCGGACTTTTTTGCCAGACGGTCACAACAACCTGACATGCGGTGGTAACGCATACACCCACTGCTGTATTGGACTTTTTGAGTTCTGAAAGCGTTGCGTTCATGCATTGGATGATCGCGTGATGGATATCCGCCATCGACTCGGTCATTTCTTGCGCCAGCTCGACAACGTCCGCTCTTCGTCGTTCAAGCGACTTTTTGACGTCTTCATGAAACCTGTCAGAGGCTATGTCAATTGCCTCATGATAAGTTTGAGGAACTGACCTGGGGTACATGTGAACCTTTCTCAGTTGCAACTCCTTCATGATGTTTCTGAGCGGAGATAGGCCGCTGGTGATGCTCTCTGGCTGGTCGGTGAAGGCTTTGAGGAAGCCTGACTTATTCTTTTCGCGGTACAGTCGGACGATGAACGCTTCCAGTGCTGTCGGTGTGACTCTGTAAGTCTCCGTCTTAGTACTTGTAGTAGACGAACACTAGAGTTGTACCTTTCCGCATGAAGAACAATGATACCAGTTATTAGCTCCGTAGGAATGTCGGACTGAAGCATATCGACAACAAGGATTCTAGAGGTGACGGAAACGAGGCCACCCCCATTGTACAATGCCTGCCTTGAAGGAATTCAGTGTCAAGTCGAGAATGAAACGAATTTTGCTATGCACCTGTCTTTGCTCCCAGTTTCGTACCCAATGACTCGCAGACCAGGATTGTGGCACCCAAGAATGCTCAACTCCTCCACGATATTTCGCTCCTCCTCTTGAGTGGCGTTGACGAGCAGTACGAGATTCTTTGGAGAATCGTAGATTTTCATCAGAGTGCATATTACTCTTCGCATTCCAAGGCCACGGGCCATGACGAGCAGTTCACTGGTGGCAGGATCATGGATGTCTTCCAGTATCTTTTTGTGAAATGGAAGTAGAGTTGACATGGCTTAATATGACTCTGGGTGAGTCTGGTCACTGCATCGCCACAGCGTACCAAAATTGACTTTGACTGATACATTATGCGTTTAGATCAGAGCGGTCTTATATTATGGTGTCTACAGAGGTATTCCATGAAGATCTAGTAAAGGTGATTACATGTGGATGGGTTTGTCGTAAGCTGCCATGGCAGCTTCTTTGAACGCTTCGCTGAGCGTTGGCTGTGATGACGACAGTCAGTATATAGTACTCGAATGGTGGTAGAAGGGGACACATACATGAGCATGACACGTCCGTGCAATATCTTCAGCGCTTGCACCATACTCGATAGCAAGGACACCCTCCGCAATCATCTCACCAGCATTGGGACCTAACGACCTCTTTAGGTCAACAGAAACCACAACCCGCAAAAAGAAAACACACCAATAATGTGAATACCAAGAATCTTATCCGTCTCTTTCTCCGTCAACATCTTGACGAAGCCGTCCGAATCGAGGTTGGTCTTTGCTCTCGAATTGGCCGTAAACATAAACTTGCCAATGTTGTATTTGACATCTTCGGATTTGAGCTCCTGTTCTGTCTTTCCGACCCAGGCGACTTCAGGATGGGTATATACAACGGAAGGTATGGCACCGTAGTTGACGTGGCCGTGGCCGTGCTTGATGTGTTCGATTGCGGCGATACCTAGCGGTGGATGAGTGGTGTTACGAGTGGAAGTAGACTTGAATACAGACCTTCTTCTTCGGCTTTGTGTGCCAACATGGGACCGAAGGTGACGTCGCCAATACATTTGATGTGGCTCTGTGATGTGGTGAACGAGTCGTCGATGACGACTCGGCCACGGTTGTCGACATCGATACCGGCTGCTTGGAGGTTCAACCCGTCGGTATAAGGTCGTCGACCGACAGCAACGAGAACGACATCAGCTTCCAACTGAGCGTACATACATCAGTCAAGGGAGTATCGCGTCAACAGGTCGACGCTCACCGTCTCTTCTTTACCGCCTTTTGCTGCTTCAGCTTTGAGGTAAACTTTGCCGTCTTTCTTCTCGGCAGATAATACCTTGGTGTTCAATTTGAATTTGAGACCCTGTTTTGACAGTAACCGCTGGAACTGCTTGCTAAGGATCATGAAATGAGAAGAAACTCTCGTTCAGAACTCGAAAGTCACTTACGCCACTTCATCATCAATTCCCGCACCACCAATTGCACCCAAAAACTCGACAACCGTAACTTCCGAACCAAGACGACTCCAAACACTTCCCATCTCAAGACCGATAATCCCACCACCAATGACGACGAGCTTTTCTGGAACTTTCTGCAACTCCAGCGCACCTGTCGAACTGACGATCTGCTGTTCGTCTATCTCGATAGCACCGCCAGGGAACGGCGTGACTTCTGATCCAGTGGCAATGATGATATTCTTCGCTTCGACTTGTGTTTCGCCGCCTTCGAGGAGTTGGACGGACAGCGTGGTCGGGGAGACGAATGAACCGGTTCCTTTGATATAGTCCACCTTGTTCTGTTTGAAGAGGAACTCGATGCCTTTGGTTAAGCTTGTGACGGCTTGGTCTTTTGCTTCGAGCATTTTTGGGAGGTTGAGTGCGACGTTGCTAACTGTGAATAGCGGTTAGCGTGAGCGAACAAAAAGAGAGAAAGGAAGAAAAGAAGAACGTACCGTCAATCCCTCGTCGTTCAAAGTCGTGTTGAGCTTGGTGGTAGAAATGTGAGTTGTTGAGCATGGCTTTTGATGGGATACAGCCGACGTTGAGACACGTTCCACCGAGAGAGCCGCGTTTCTCGATACACGCCGTCTGTTTTTGTTTTTGTTTTTTAAAAAAAGAGACGTTTGGGTTGATCAAGTTCAACGAACCTTCAGCCCTAGTTGTGCCGCCTTGATAGCTGCCACATACCCGCCCGGACCTGAAAAAAAGGGTCAGTAAAGGTTGAGTTGTAGGAGGAGAGAAGACAGCATTACCTCCTCCGATGACAACCACGTCATATGGGTCCGAGGGGGTTGCGAACCCGCGTGCAGCTTGCCAGCTACCAGCTGTCAAAGCAGAAGGACGGAGCCTTCGTCCTGCGTTTGGTACACTCTACAGTTGAGTTTGTGTGAGTAATTTGAAGCTTTAAAAAATGATTGCGCACCCTTGAGACTAATCTCGGTAGCTGCAGCATAACTTATCTGGATCCGAGTTGAACAGTTCAACGACGTTTTATTCCGAGTCCGGAGTCAGCAGACGTGACGGAGTGTGACATGTTCCGTCCGCGCGTTCTTCTCATCTCAAAGTGTTGTATTCCCAGCCTGATACGAGAACCCCCAAAGGAATTAACATGACAACCGGCCACACCCTCTCGCACCCGCGATGCAGTGCTCAATTCGCTCCTGGCCTGCATTGCCACCTACACAGGCCAAATAAAATGCATTTCCTGGTGCTGGTGAAAAAGGTTAGCAAAATTACTGCGTGGTGGGTCGTGCACGTCGTTCTGACACCAAGTAGACTCGATCAGATCTAGCGGGCATATTCCTGTCGCAAGTCAGGTGGGAGAACATGAAGATTCGCGATATGAAGGATGGTAGTACAGTGCTGTCCTTGCTGCCGCAGCCATTGATGCTCATCCTCATAATACCTATATCTGTGCAATTCAAAATCCAGGCCGCTGTCGATACAAGCCAAATTGTCGCCCTGATATCCATAGTAACATACACGAACACGTTCATGTCAAGTACAGAGTTTGTATCGTCTGTTATATTAGAGAAAAGCGGGAGGGAGAAGCAAGCAACCTGACGCGAAGCTCTGCTTTATCAAACCGCTGTTCCACCTTCCCCCACCAGGCTTCATTGTCTGAACAACGCATCTTCCTGACCTCTTGAAGCCTGAACGATTACTATCCATGATTTTTCGTCTCCATGCAGCGTACAGTATGTGACTTACGACTGAAACCCATGCTTACGCCTCTCCTCCAAGCCTAACTTTCGTCCGCCCGGGAATGCTACTTCACCTTGAGTAGCGAGAGAAGGGGAGCCTCAACCCACTGTTGGGCCGTTGTCGTGATTCTTTTCTAATGCTGGCCTCAGGCTCTGGTGTAAATCTATTAGGTGTGATACGGTGTCAGAGTATTAGCTGCAAGCTTAACTTGTCGTCTTACATCTGTTCTAGAATGCGGCATGCCAACAAGCTTAGTACCAATGTCAGGGTGTTTCGAGTTGTGCGATTTAACATTCTTTCGGGCGTTTGGGGATTCGTTGAATGGGAACATGTGCACGACGCACGAACAGTGGCAAATCTTGGACTTGGCAAGCAGGACAACGACTACAACTGAAAACCGATGGGTTTTCAGACAAGAACTAGACTCTCCAGCCACGTCATCATACGCTACCATTTCACTGTCCTCCCTTCCAAAACTCATGGGATGCACTTGCAATCCGGGAGATACGACACCGACCTGGCTTTCAAAGTTCAACTGAAGCTACAACTGCAGTGTTCGGTACAAGACTTACCACCAAAATCGTGTCCGCCACATCGCGCGCCTAGGGCGGCCTAACTGAAGTGAACCCATAACGCTCAACACGGACGTGACACGTCACTCGACACTTCTTGTCCTTGAACCACCACTATCACGTATGGAAAACAATCAGCCTTCTTCGCACAACACCAACCAGGTTGCTAAATCATTTGAGAATGCTCACAATTTCAGCATGTCTCAAAGTAATGTCATAAATGCGACTGGGAATGTGGTACGTCATCAAAACACCGTCCTTAGCCTTGTTTTGACGTTCTCTCGTTTTCAGACTGTCACAAGTGTGTCCATCATCTCTTGTACACTCTTTGTACCTTTAATTACTGAAATTTGTAGACAATTTTGCTGAAGCGAGTGGAAATATCGGTAAGTCCTTCAACTCGTTGGCTATAATTCAATAATGAACCTTTTGCGATACAAAAAAGGTATGTTTTCGGTGATTGATTGTATATGTAGGGCTACATGTCATGATAGGAAAGTATAAAACATGGTTGGATCCCCCTGATCCCTCTGTTAACCATAATAGTGCTCTCGACAAGCATCATCCCAATACAGGGAATTGGCTTCTTGCTCATCCTGTATATGAGAACTGGAAAAACATGAGCAACTCATTCTTATGGCTCCATGGCTTATGTGAGTGTTATGAGTGTCATTTGAATGTTTTTAGTTACATCCTTTGTAGCAGGATCTGGCAAAACAATTCTGTGGTAAGTCACTAGTCACTATTCACCATCTGTTGGGACATGTTTAAATACTTCAAAAGCTCCATGATTATTGACAATCTTGATGCTCTTGTTAAGCAAGGATCTATTGGGCTGGCATATTATTATTTTGATGTTGGTGATGGGGAAAAGATAAATGTTGGGGGTCTCTTATCCTCTCTGGTCTTGAACCTTTATACTTGCAATCCAAGCAACCACACAACTGTGGATCAGTTGTACAAGGATTGCAAGGATGGATTACTCAAGCCTTCTGTTCGACAGCAGGAGGGTGTTTTGGAGGGACTTGTTTCTGGGTTCAAAGAGACTTATATTGTGATTGATGCATTGGATGAGTGCAAGGAATGGCAGAAGTTGTGGAAATTTTTGAAAATGATAAATGGGTGGAAAATTGGCCAATGTCATCTTCTTGTCACTAGCAGAAAGGAGCAAGTCATTGTAAACTCACTCCAGCATCTGGAACATGAGGAGATTGACTTGACCTTGATGCCAGTTGATGATGATATTAAGAACTATATTGATGAGATGTTGGAAGAATCAGTAGAGCTTGCAGAGTTGGAGGTAGAAACAAAGCAGCACATCAAAGGCTTGCTCAAGGAAAAGGCAAATGGAATGTAAGTATGGGCCAGTTTGTGCTGATATTGGATCTGACCTGTTTTAAGGTTCAGATGGGTAGCTTGTCAAATTGTTGCTTTGGAAAGGTGTAGCAGCAGCATGGTTGCCTTGAAGAAAACACTGGAAATGCTTCCTAAAGACTTGGAAACCACTTATGATCAGATTCTTGAAAGAATCCATGCAGCTGATGCAACCCATGCCATGAAGTTATTGCATTGGCTAGTGTTTGCCCTCGAACCTTTGCAGATGGAGGAGTTGGCCATTGTTGTGCAAATTGATGTGAAGAAGAATGCTCTTGATCCCAATGAAAGGTTGGGGTCCCCAAAAGATATACTGAAGATATGTTCAAGTCTTGTAACAGTGAATAAGAATGGGACAGTACAGCTGGCACATGCATCAGTGAAGGAGTATTTTCTAGAAAGACCAAGGAATATAGGGACAAACACAATTGACCCTTCTGTTGGAAATTTGGTTATGACAAGGTATTGCATTGCATACCTGCACCATCCGAGGGAAACAGAATGGGATGGATATTGGGCAACTTGGACTTTGCCAGGATACTGTGGAAAACTTTGGCACAAACATGTGGCTACATGTAAAGATGAGGCAGCTGCAAAGAAACAAATTTTGATGGCTTGTGAAAGTGAGAGCATTGCATTCAAGAACTGGAGGTTATGGAGGGAAGAGATCTGGTTCATGGAAGTTTACCCTGAAACTCCACTTGAGCATGCTGTTGTGGCAGGTCTGTTAGAAACTGTAAAATGGCTATTGCCCAAGTCCAAGATGGGTGAAAAAGCTTTATGGCTAGCTGTTACAGCATGCAACATAGACATTGCCAGGATATTGGTGGAGAATGGAGCAGATGTGAATGGCAAGGTGAAAAATAATACTTACTTGCAGGAAGCATCATATGAGGGTAACAAGGACATTGTTGAGCTGTTGCTTGACAAGGGTGCAGATGTGAATGCCCAGGGTGGTGAATATGGCAATGCCTTACAGGCTGCATCATTGAAGGGTAACAAGGACATTGTTGAGCTGTTGCTTGACAAGGGAGCAGATGTGAATGTCCAAGGTGGTCATCAATATGGCAATGCCTTACAGGCTGCATTGGGTAACAAGGACATTGTTGAACTGTTGCTTGACAAGGGAGCAGATGTAAATGTCCAAGGTGGTCGATATGGCAATGCCTTACAGGCTGCATCAATGAAATGTAACACAGACATTGTTGAGCTGTTGTTTGATAATGGGGCAGATGTGAATGTCCAAGGTGGTTTCTATGGCAATGCCTTACAGGCTGCATCATATGAGGGTAACAGGGACATTGTTGAGCTGTTGCTTGAGAAGGGAGCAGATGTGAATGTCCAAGGTGGTGAATATGACAATGCCTTACAGGCTGCATCATTGAAGGGTAACAAGGACATTGTTGAGCTGTTGCTTGAGAAGGGAGCAGATGTGAATGTTGAAGGTGGTTTCTATGGCAATGCCTTACAGGCTGCATCATATCAGGGTAACAAGGACATTGTTGAGCTGTTGCTTGACAAGGGAGCAGATGTGAATGTCCAAGGTGGTTTCTATGGCAATGCCTTACAGCCTGCATCATTTTGGGGTAACAAGGACATTGTTGAACTATTGCTTGACAAGGGAGCAGAGGTGAATGTCCAAGGTGGTGAATATGGCAATGCCCTACAGGCTGCATCATTGAAGGGTAACAAGGACATTGTTGAGCTGTTGCTTGACAAGAGAGCAGACGTGAATGTCCAAGGTGGTGAATATGGCAATGCCTTACAGGCTGCATCATCTGGGGGTAACAAGGACATTGTTGAGCTTTTGCTTGACAAGGGAGCAGATGTGAACGTCCGAGGTGGTCGATATGGCAATGCCTTACAGGCTGCATTAGATGAGGGTAACAAGGACATTGTTGAGCTGTTGCTTGACAAGGGTGCAGATGTGCAATGCATTGAAGGCAGCCAAGACTGCATTGTTCAGATGGAATCAGCAACAAAAGGAGCAATTGATAGCATAGCTGGAGTATGGCAGTTTAGTGACTCTATTGAGTAGCACAATTGAATGTACTGAAGTATCAACACCATAAGAAATAAATCATTCAGTCTGATGACAATCAATGCAGACATTTACAATACCATTTTTACCTTGAGGAAACACAAGGTCAAACATCAACACCAGCTACATATTGTACAATAAACTGGATGTTTGCAATCGACAAATCAAAATGGAATACATCCCAGGGACCAATCCTTGAATATCATACTTCAAGCTTCACCCATGATATTTCGCCGTAAAGTACAAGACCGTTCAACAAGTGCATGCACGCATTATTACATTCTATTATTACGAAACATCCAGACGAATAAACCAATGAACATTCCCATACATTCACCGCTTCCTTTTACTTCCAATCGAGCCAGCCGCTGTGCCAGTGCCTATAGAATCGATAGTACCAATTGCACCTCCAACGCCGGCGCCTGGACTTCCAAATCCCAACTCCGCTAGTGAACCATCCACGGGGACAGCGACGACGTGGACAATCCCACCATGGTCGTCACCCATCGCTGAGTCTTCACATGGACCGCCGTACCTGGATTTACAAAAACACCGTTGTGAGTAAAGGTTGATCATGATATCTAGCACGGAGAGGTGTATATATATGAAGAACGGAATGGAAGGGGAGCGAACAGGGACACTTACTCAATCGCATCCACCATCTCGATTTCTTCGGCTTCGCTTGGTTCTTCACCCTCTTCTGCCTGGATTATTATTCCATCGTCCATCTCATCATCCATCTGCACGTGCAGGGCAGCACCAGGATTGAAGTTCGCTCCACTTGCTTGCCGTTCTCGTTCTTCCCTAGCTCGTCTACCTGTCCGACGCCCAAACAGCGACAACCCAGGAGACATGCTGTCAGGCTCGACTTCCGTCTCGCCACCTGCTTCGCGGTCACGATCAGTGTCACGCTCAGAGATGGGTAGTAAACGGGAAGAGTTGGCATGGGACGAGGAGCCGTGCACATGAGGGTGTGGATGGGAGGCGCCGAGCGTGCTGAAAGGATTGAACGCATTGGAAGCGTTTGACGGAGGGTGAGCAGGGGTGTGTGGAACGACAGGCGGTGGTGCGGTGGACGCATCGCTCATCTCTGCGTCTTCTCTCTGCTGACGGTGAATCCCATCAGCGTTCCCTGCCCCGTTTGGTTGTTCATTCGCTTCTCCGTCATCCAAGCTTTCACGAACAGGAGTATCAGCGTCGGCTGGTTCTTCTGCTTCGCCCGCATCAGCAGTCTCGACTTCGACGTCTTCGTCCAAGTCCGCATATGTGCGGCAAAGTGGGCATGAGAACGCTGGGTGGTGGGCTTCGATGAGAGGACGGATGCATTTGTAGTGGAAGGTATGTGAACAGGGGGCGATGAAGAGGGCTTGGCGGATAGTGACGGCGAACAAACCTATTCGGACGGAATTAGTGGAGGAACAAAGCGGGGGAAGGAATACTTACATATACAACAATCGGGTATTTGAAGTTTTGTAGGTTTAGCGGCAGTGACTGTGGGGGCAGTTTTCCCATTTGCAGAAGCGCCTACGGCAGGTGCAACAACAGCCGCCAAATTCTTGAGGTTTTTCAACGCGGCGGTGCTATACCCAGAAGTGTCAGCCTCTATTCTTGAATCCCAAACGTAAAAGAAGCACGACTTACTTGAACGCATTCGCACCAGCCTGCCACTCCCTCCCAACCTCCACCCTAATCTTCACGCTCTTATAAATATCCTCTGCACCACCCTGATAGTCCACGCCAAGCTGTAGAATGTCTCCGTCCTTCAGCTGATGCGGCCTACTCTCCTGATTGGCAGGACTCAGTCTCATGTGGTTCAGGAACGTCCCGCTTGAACTCTTCGTGTCCTTGATGAAAAACTTTCCGGCTTTTTCAACCCATATCTCCGCATGTGCACGAGAGACGACTTTAGATTTGAACGCCAACTTGTTTGATCCTAATGCGTTGACGGCAGAGAGACCCATTCCTGACCGGTCGGTGAATCGGCCAATCCGCAACGCCGCATCACCGTCTTTAAGTTCTCTGGTGATTGCATCGAATCGCAGAGACCGACGAGAGTCGAGGTGCGGAACGAGCCGGATTCGGAAGGTTTGGTTAGCTCCGGATGGGGGATGATGACCGATACGAACGGTCGAACCCCCTTGATTGGGTGGGTGGGTGGAAGAGGCAGCGATTGTCAGAGGAGGGTGGAATGGTAAACCGCCTGGCATGGGTACAGAAGGTGCGTTCGCTGATGGGGCTGATACGGGTATTTGAGGTGTATAAACAGGGTTGGGAGCGCTTGTGGAGAGAGGACCTGGGTTTGCTTGGACGTTGTTCGATTGCTGTTGGGCGTTGTTCTGATTATTGTTGTTCTGATTTGGTTTTCGTCTGAGCATGTTCGCAAAGGCTGATGTTGTGGAAGAAGATGTGGTTACTGGAAGAGAGGGCGAGGAGGGCGATGTGAGTGAATTAACGTTGGTATTAATGTTTCCTGGGTGATTTGCCGAGGTTGGAGAGTTTGGGGTGTTCGTGTTGGGGTTGGTCGTACGATGGCCGTGTCGTCTACCTGACGAATTTGTTATCGGATTGTTCGTGATGAGCACGCCTGTGCCACCTGTAAGAGCAGCCACAGCGGCAAACGTCGCTGCGGAGGGTGATGGAGGGACTGGCGAAGGTGAAAGCTCTCTGTCGTTGGTGGTGGTGGTGTTGGGTGACTGGGAAATATTACGGGGACGGCCGCGCAGCAAAGAACCTAAAATAGTGGATCTCGCCGGTGGTGAGTCGTTTCCTGTGTCCATGGCTCCACAAAAACGCTGGAAGGGACTGGAAATAATGGCCTGGTCGCTGGCTTGGACGATGAGGAAAGAAAAAAAAAGCAAAGCGAGGCTGACAGGCACAGCAGGTCAGATCGGTCGAGTTCGGCTCCTGTGATTAGACGCTCTGGTCCCTTGTGCCACCAGCCTTGTGACATAATTTATCACGCCTATCAATCAAACATTCAACACCTCCAGGGGCGCAATTACTGTTGGCTCAGCGCGTGTTTGAAGCATTGCATGCAGGCGTCATCATCATGTTTTGATTTTTAGCATTCAATGTCGTTTCCATCTCAACTGACCTCAGTCACTACACCTTTGCAATAAACACTGATGCTGATGCCTAATCGCTTCGCGTCGTCCACATCATTTGTGTCACATAGACTCTATGACATTGCACGCGAATCATTCTATAACGGCTTCAATACGTGATATCAATGATATGAATAAATAATATGAACGAGTGTGAAGTTTCGAATAGACAGTCACGGAAACCTTATCTCCCCCAGATCTGGATCTATCAGTTTAGTTATGGACGATATCGAATAAAGTAAAGACAGTGGATATGCTGAAGAAACAATGCTTTGTTTACCTCCGGGAGCAGATAGTTCAAGCCCACAACCCCAGACCGGAATTCTCGTTCAATGAAGCCAAGGGAGCGTTATCGTAATCGGCGGTAGGGGAAGTCACGTCATCCCAGGAAATGAGGTGTTCCATGCCACTGAGCGCATCTAATTTCCCGCCCTTGCCGGACACAAGAGCTGCACTCGCCCCGGGAACGGCGGTGTTCTCTATTACAGGGTACTGTTGTTGCTGTTGCTGCGCCTGAAGTTCTTTGTATAACGTATACGTCAAGGGGAAACGAGAATAAAGCACGTTCTCGATCGCTGGATCCCTCGTTTCAGGTTGTTGGAGCTGTTGTTGCGCCGGCACGGAAGACGATGTAGCAATCTTGGAGGGGACAGGTAAGCTACTGTTCTGTCCCGCAATAGGAGAAGGACAGTGTACCGTGGGGGGATGATAAATGGTGTTTTTGAACGCGTGATTCCTCATCTGTAGTTGCTGTCTGATTTTCTGTGTCGGAATGATGGACGAGGAGGGATTCTCAAAAGAGAACACCAAATTACCTCGTCCCTGCGTGGGAACGGGGGCCATATTCCAAGTCACAGGATAAGTAAACTGCAGTTGTTGTCGCTGCGCCGGGTGCTGTTGGCGTTGTCCTTGAAGGAGGGAGGGGTTCACCACTGTAGGCGGTAAAACAGGAAAAGCAAGTGTTTCAAACATTCGCCCCTGGTTCCACACCAACCACGCCGGAAAGTTGGAAGTGTCCAATACATATTTGGGCCCGCCAGACATGTAAGCCGCATCACGAGTGTTATCGGAGCTCGGCTCCAGATAACGAATAGTGCACGGGAATGTGGGTATATGCGGATGCCTTTCCTTCAAAGACGAGGAAGACGCCGCAGAAAGAGGCGCAGCTCGTTCTTCTGAAACGGAAGAAGGCAAGGCGTCAGGAGTCTTCGTTGATTTCTGTTGTTTATTGCAGGGTTTGCGAGGTGCGCGGTCGGGATCTATCGGGCCCTCTACTTCCCATTCCGTGGTAGTACACTTGGTACGGTGTACTTCTTGCTGGTGCTGCGCGAGATCTTTCTTCAGCACAGCTGAAAACTTGCATGTAGGCCGACAATGATGAATTTCCCAATTGCTGTTTGATACATTAGCCGGCGAAAAGCGTGTAGAATGGGGTAACGCTTACTGTTGCTTGCGAGCGTGAACTGTAACGTTCGACCTCTGCAGGCTCTTGT
Organism: Amanita muscaria Koide BX008; assembly: GCA_000827485.1. NCBI lineage: Eukaryota > Fungi > Basidiomycota > Agaricomycetes > Agaricales > Amanitaceae > Amanita > Amanita muscaria. Next base: position 108,555 of record KN818300.1, on the reverse strand, counting down.
ATTCGCAATCAGGCCACGGGCACCGGGTCATTCTGCGATCACATACAAACTCAGATGGACAACGGGATCATGCAAGAGTGTCACATACAATTCTTCCTTTTTTTCTGCGTGTTGTCTTTGGTGCCGCGCAATATCACACTTGTACCTGACAACAAGACCACAAACTGAACAAGGATCGTGATTAACTTCGTGCTACAACGATCGCATCAGAAACGGAACGAAGAAAACAATAAGATTGCGTCACGAACCATCGATTTTTTTCCGGAAGGTGTTGTAGATTTCGAATGACGGATCGGAGGCATGATCAGCGATAATAAATTCAAGCTCTTTATGGCGAGACAAGGGAAATATCAGGTCGGATGTGGCACGGAGATAGTAGTAGAGTTTGCAATCGTAAAGCTGAGGATTTTATGCCCGCATAGGCTTGAGCCCATTTCAAAGCGGGTGGGTGGACAACCTTTCATTGAGATGTTGGATTGGTTATCTTCCAGGTTTTTTCTTGCTTGGTATTTTGGCGTAGACACAGGTGCCAATTCAGGTGCCGGAGGGTCCATGTGTCTCGGCAAACGGGAAGACCTGCGATTAATGGTAATTTTGCTGGATTGGTCGCTTCCAGGTTTTGAAAAATAAACTTACTTGGTAATTCGAAAGAAACCAATCCACCATTTCCCGCTTTATGAATGGGAGTCAGCAACGTGCTGTTGCCAACGTTTTCGACAGCAGTCTCTATTACTACAATAGGAAGAAAAAAATATCGCTGTGTGAATAATAAGAACAAATACTATGCGCAATGGAGATATTGAATGAGTACCTCGAATTATGAACATTCTTTGTATTTTTGGGACGTTTTGAACGTTTATTTATATAGTTGTTTATCAACTTCGTGTTTGTCACATCGTGACCAATAAGATTAAACAGCGAGTCTGACCTCCTTCTATTGGGGATAATTTCTTCGACTAAGTACGTCTCCGAATGGTGAAGTCAAGATGTCTCGTACAATGTGAGATTGTATGGAAGAAGCAAGGAAAGGAAAGACCAAAAGAAATTAGCTTCGAATCATCTAAATGACACGTGACACCGCACTGTCTATTCAGACTTGAGTTTGACCTTGTTCAATGTCTTCATATGGGTTGGCGTAAAAGGACATCACTTGTTCGCTTGACGCGCATAGAATTATTAAAAAGGGCCTGAAGGGACTGTTGAAGTGGTAGGGACCTTTGCCGTAGTAAGTTGTTGGTTCAAATTTCAATCCAGCTTTCCGACGACTCACTACCTCCATTGATTGGCTCTTAGACCTCGTATATACTAAGCGTATCAATGGATGCTATGGATATGTGCAAACCCTCACTAGCAAGAGCTAGCAAAGCAGGGACCGTCACTCTTCGGATCCGGGACGAGTTGAGTCGGACTCTTCCGTAACCACCCTGATCAACTTCTTAAAAT
>KN818300.1:82545-107012 GCA_000827485.1 Amanita muscaria Koide BX008 | reverse complement strand
ACACCTTTGCAATAAACACTGATGCTGATGCCTACAGTAGACTCCCTCCTAACCCATGCCCCTAGATCACGGCACAATCCTATGGGTTGTGAGAGAGTATGGGCTGGGAGGGGGTCATTGACCCTAACCCTAAGACCAAGTAGTAGTGGTATTACGAGCTATTACGAAGTATTACAAGCTATTACGAGCTATGAAGAGTATCATATGAGCTACTAGTGAATTTATGAGTATTTAGGACGAAAAAAATCTGTTATTTTAGTTGCAGTCATAGTACGAGCATGATCCCGTCGTGTTTGAAGAGTGAAGGAACCCAATGCCGCTTCCATTTTGCGTGCAGTCGGATGATTAAGATCTTGAGTAAAGCGATTGATGACGGATGCAGCATGAAGGACGTCCTGATAAGTTGGGCGAGGTTCAACCTGGGTGCTATCGTCAACATCATTCCCGGCGCTGTTCCCATCAGCCTGTTGCCGTGCCTCCAGCACAGCCTGGCAGATCTCCTTGTCAGTCGTCTCACTCTCATCAACAGCTTGGGATTCATCTGCTGGGTTGAGAAGTGATTCGATGCTGACCGTATTGCTCTTCCGCAGCATCCCTCTTTCTGCCAATGCCTCAAGACCCTCCTCAACGTCCTTCTCAGCTCCAGAAATGAGATCTTCAGCATCGCTAGCATCAAGGAGGGATGAGATTGGAATGATGGGCTGGGCTCGTGGTGGGGAGTCAAAGACAGGTAAGATACCTGCTTTGCGCCAGCAGTTCCTGATTGTTGTCGTATCAACCTGATTCCAAGCAGCGCCAGCAAGCCGCATAGCAGAAAGTTGGTCGATATCATATATCATCGCGGGACTATCACCCTTATCATAGTTTTCGATTGCGCGCTGGATGAATCTAGCACGATAGTGAGCTTTGAAACAACGGATAATACCTTGATCCATCGGTTGAATGTGTGCGGTGAGATTTGGCCTGAAATTCTCGACATGGATGTTGCGGATTCCATCTGGGATAATGTGTCCAGAAAAATTGTCTTGCAGAAGAAGGATTCGGCGATTCTTGCGTTGCAGTTCTCTGTCCCATTTCTGCAGCCACTCCTGGTAGAGCAATGCTGTCATCCATGCTTTGGCATTATTACGGTAGTAAAACCCAAGGTCATCTCCAGTCTGATTTTTGAAGTGTTTCGGCTTAAATGCTCTCCCAATAATAAATGGCTCTCGTTTCTCGGATCCATCTGCATTTGCTGCAAAGGCATAGGTTAACCTATTCTTCTTCCCCTTGACTCCGGAAAACATCTTATCTGCCAGTCCTTTGTCTGGCGGCATACTGGTCAAAAGAGCATAAACCACAAGTCTCAGAATGGAAACCTGGTACGTACGCATAAAATAGCCCCGTCTCATCCATATTAAAAATATCCTTCGCTCTGAAACCTTGCTCCTTTATAAATGCTTGGATACGTTCCCTCTCCTGCTTCACCATCTCTAAGCTAGCCGAAGCTGCCTCACCATGACGTTTGAACTGTTTCAAACTATTTCTAGTCTTGAAACGATTCAACCAACCTTCGCTCAACTTCAGGCGCTCATCGTGTGGGACACCAGCCAAATCTGCAAAGTGCGTCCATTTCTGGCGCAAGACTTCGCCGTTGATTAGTATGTTATCTCCCATCGCTTTTGTCACCCAAAGCTCCAGCATTTCGTTTACTTCTGGATGCTCTGTCTGACACTGTCGCTTTGCCTTCCTCTCTGCACTGCTACTTTTCGCCCATTGTTCCCGCCACTTATCTTCTTCATTCACCCATGCTGAGACTGTCGGTTGCTTGATTCTGAGGTTCGGGTATATTGGATCAAAATGTTTTGCCGTTTTGGTTTGATTTTTTCCATTGGCATGATACCAGTCCAAGATCTCAATACGTTGGCGCAGCGTTGCAATCTCTTTGTGTGTGAAAACAGGTCTTTTATCAGCTGCTGTATCAGCCTTTTTAGGTTGATTCGGAATCCTCGGATGCTCAGGGCCTTTGAATACAAAATTAAATGTCTAAGTTTTGACAGTTAGAATCGGAAATCAGATGCTCACGTTTCCGTTTCTTCCCCACCACTTTCGTTATGTCACCTGCTGCTTCCCGCAATGTCCGTACAATCCCTTTCTCCATATCATTCAACATCTCTATTGCCTGCTCATAATCCTTTGCCTGCTCCAACACCTCGATAACTTTGAGCTCATCCACCAGATTGGCATCGGAATCAAGCCATGTCTCATCATCCAATGAGATTGGCTTTTTAGCAGATAGCTGAGCCTGAAGGTTTTTTTTCCATTCTCTGACTTGACTCTCAAGAACATTGAGCCCTTTTTTCAAGATTTCGAGGGGGGGAAATGAGGCCATAGTTGATTTTTGGACGCAAAATTGTCAGGGACTCAGGGTATAATCATTGCCATCAAAGTCATGTAAAATTTAGTCAAGAATTCATAATATATGTATGGGTTGTGGCCCTGTTTACGTCTCAAAAATGCTATGGACTAAGGGATAAGGGTTATTGACCCAAAACCTATTGTGACCGACTCGGTTTCAGCAAAATCCTATGGGGTGTGAGGGAGTATGGTGTAGGAGGAGTATGGCATAGGAGGGAGTCTACTGTAGCAAGAGCTAGCAAAGCAGGGACCGTCACTCTTCGGATCCGGGACGAGTTGAGTCGGACTCTTCCGTAACCACCCTGATCAACTTCTTAAAATCGGATCCAATCCAAAATTTAAAAATGCTCAAACCTGTTCAATGAAATCCTCAAGTCGCTGGCTGCAATCGCTCATTATTATCGTCTCCCTTCCTCTTCTTGCACGCTCTGCGCCAGCTTGCAAATGTTTCTCCTTTCAACCTTGCTGGCCATCTCCATCCGACTTCTCGAACTTAGCCTCGCAGCTATCTCAGCCACTGATACATCCTACCCCTCCCGCGTCTGCCTGTTACCCGCCTTTCAGCTCAGCCGGGAACTGCATCGACGTTCAGTCTCATCGGTACGACGGTCAGTGGTGCTCCAACCTCCCTGGTGCTATGCAATCAATGAACTTCGAGAGCTACATGTTTGAGAATGGGACTATCGATGCCTGCTATTACAATGTCCTGTTAGGTGTTCCATGTCATCAGGGAAACATCCCGGTCGTTGGCGTGGACGCTAGGAACGTCGCCGACATTCAAGCAGCTGTTAATTTCACCGCGAAACATTATCTGAGATTGGTGATTAAGAACACCGGGTATGTCTGTTTTCTGGTTGGCCACTCATCTTCGCTGATCTCTAAATCAGGCACGATATCCTCGGTCGAAGCATGGGTCGCGGTGCATTCATGTTATGGACCCATAACCTCAAGGGCATTACCTACGAGGAGGCCTTCACTCCAGGCGGCGCTCCACCTAATAGCCAAACCTATAAAGGTGTGTGCAAAACGACTATTTTATAGTTCACGTACTTAGGGCTGTGCATCGGGAGCCTTAACCGTTGGTGCCGGAATTCAATGGAATGAGGCCTATGAGTTCGCGAACGACCAAGGGCGAGCCATAGTCGGTGGATCAAGTTTCTCGGTTGGGGCCGCGGGCGGGTGGATTCAGGGTGGTGGACATAGTGCCCTATCGCCGATCTATGGTTTAGGTACCTATGTTCCCTCACGAAGATACGAACAATCTTTCATTCCTTCTAGGGGTCGATAATGCTCTTCAGTTCACCGTCGTCCTTGCAAATGGACAATACGTCACCGCAAACGAATACCAATACCAGGATCTTTTTTGGGCACTTCGTGGCGGAGGTGGAGGCACTTACGGTGTCGTCATATCCGTTACATATCGAACACACGACATACTACCAACTACTTCCATAGGCCTCTTGGTCAACTTTTCGTCACCTGTGATCGCTCAAAACGTGGCAACAGAACTGTTTACGATACAACCTGCACTTCAAGATGCAGGTTGGGGAGGGTACGCTTACCTGTCAAAGACAGGGATTAAATCAGTCACCTTCGTCTCAGACGATTCTCTTGCCAAAGGGGATGCGATCTGGTCGTCGTTCATCATGCGTATTCGAGCCGCTGGAGTGCCAGTGATAGTCCTTAAACACTCCTTCCCGTCGTTCTATGAGGCTGCTCGACCCTACTTTGGTGGCCAAGGCCTGATTGGTATGCAAACGGAGTATATCTCTCGATTCCTATCACGCAGGATGGCTCAGGAACAACCGGGGACCGTGGCAAAAGTAGCGTTGGGGATCAGGGGTCCCGCTATGTTAGAGTAAGCGTGTGCTTCCCTTTCTTCCTTTGGTGTGACCCAAACCTTTATAGTTTTGTCGGTGGCGGGGTCGTCTCACAAGTGAACCCAGAAACAGCAGGACTTCATCCGTCATGGAGGGAGGCCTTTGGCGTTATCGAATCTACGATTGCTTGGGAAGAAGGTACTCCGGCGGCTGAAATTAACCGCTTAAGACAGATAGCGGCTGTTGATCTTGAAGCTCTGGACACAATCTCCCCCGACTCAGGGACATATTTAAATGAGGTTAGTTGTTGGATATTTGAGAAATTTTTGTTATTCCACTGCGGATAATTGTAGGCATCTCTTTATGAGAAGGATTTCAGGAAAGCGTTCTTCGGGCCCCATTATCAACGCTTGAAAGCAATCAAGCAAGCGTATGACCCAGATGACTTGTTCCTCGTGGCAGAAGGTGTCGGCTCGGACGACTGGGACAAGTCTTTGAGTTGTCGTCTCAACCAAACAAATGCTAAACAATAACAGTAAGTAATCCTATCTTTAGTTCTCACTTACTAGAGTCATATGTGCAGTCTGGAGATTCTTATCATTGTGCTGTTTGAAACGAGTATGAGAATTTGGACTTGGCTGATCAATTAGTAGTTTCGCAAATGTTACGTTACGGTATGAACGAAACATGCATCATTTCATCCGACAAGCTTAACTCGTTAACGTAAATTGTCTTGTTATTAATGAGATACACATTCTTCGTTTCCAGATTTAGAAAAGGAACTTGAGCACTTCCAGCAACGCCGAAACACTGAATTCACCCAAGCATTTGTATCATTTGTGATTCAAGTGCATATTAACCAAATTCAATCGTCGGGCACAGGAATTCCTCCCCTTGCACCCGACTCATCAACCACACAGTCTGAGCGCTTTGCCCTTATATGCGTCGAACCAGTCGTCCGCGTCAGCATTTCATTTACGGATCATATAATTCGGTCATTGGCGGCCCGCGGGTACGTGCTTCAGGATAATGCTCTTCCTCGATATGCATCTCGTAAGCGAGTTACGTCCGCAAGACCGGCGAGAGGACAATAAATAAATAACGAAGCGAGTAAGTACTACAAATCTAAAATGGAATAGAAAATGTCGTGCAAGTTGCAGGAGCCCATCTAACTCCAGAGACATTCATCAACCAGCCACTTCACTCGCCTTTGGCGTTCGAACCCCCACTGGAAAGTCCGGTTATCTGTTAAGTTTGTTATATTGGACCAGCCAAGCACCTTGAACAGAGGGTTGCTTACCGTTGACTATTTCCGCCTTGACGACATGATTTCCCGGTGGAACTAGCACCCTTGCAGAGGCGAACCCCATGAGAATGCACCTGGCGACGTCATCTCCACAATCGACAGAATCGTCTATCTCGACAGCTTTATAGCCCAAGTCCTGCTTGTCAACCCACACCCGGATCTCAATATCGCGTTTGTCAATGGCTACAATAGAAACTTGGTGGGCTTTGCGTCCTTTGGTTCGGAGAGTAAGTGATTTTGGTCCTCCCATAAATCCGAACCATTTGGGGCGGAATGACCTGGTGCGCCATGGCTGGATGGGTCGAGGAGATCGGCACTCCATGTCGATGCGCCTCACGGGTGGTGGAGGGGATGAGCCACCGAAGCTGATGAATATGCCTATGTGAAGCAAGAATCCAGTTAGATGAACAGCAGAACGAAGGGACCATGCTCACTCGTGATGAGAATCAAGACTGCCACCGCGATGACGGACCAGCGCACATTGTTACTTTCTTGCCAACGAGCATGAAGCATGGCTGCGAAGGTCGTACAATTCATGTCGTTCTGGTTCTGGCGTTCCCCGTTCTCCTTGGGCATTGTGGGTTATAGTGAAGGATGAAGATACTGTGCTGGCAAATCGGTTAGTTGGGTCTGATGAGTTAAATCGTCTTCGACTCAAATGGCAGGCTGTGCGTGGCCTCGCGTTTGCAGGGTGGCACTTGCACAGGTTGATCCATAATTCTGGATGTGAAAGTGAGATTCTTCTATTTAATTCACATTGCAACAACGTGTACAAGCGCCAACGTTGAACAACTGATAGTGTACCTAAGTAGTGGCGTATCGTCTTGTTCTAAACATGTCAAGTGCAGTGAATTTGGGAATAGCGTTCAACGCGATAACTTACTTTGTTCTGCCATACTAAACATCCATCCGAGTCGCTATTCGTACCGGTAGAGTTTTAATTTCCGTGTTTAGCAATCCTCCTATCTCGGAAACGTGTGCAAGGGACATTTAGATAAAGACACGTGGTCGTCAGTTATCAGGTCAGTTGCCAGTACCCTCTTCTCAGCCCGATCTCTATAGTAGGTCTGGATAGCTCGAAAACACCCGGCGCTGTAAGCCTGTAGGTTGAACCGGCGAGCACCAATTCCAAATTCCGTCGAGGTGGGCCCTAACCCTAACGCCGGTATTCCGCGGAGATATGTAGGTGACAGGAAGAATATGGATCAAGTTGCTATATACTTGGAGTTGATGGCGGATCATGCATATCGGTCCTGATGTGACCGCGACTGTTCTGACCTTGAGTCACACTGAGCGGCGGAGAGCTCGGTGCTTGTTCCCAATTCACTCACTAAGTATGCTTCCCAATACTTCTCAAACTGTTGACTGGGATCCAAGTCAGCATCTTCCCAATACTTCTCAAACTATCTACTGGGATCCAAATCAGTATCAATTGGAAAGCGAACGCCGTAAGCGCTTATGGGAGGAACAAGCCAGGACTTCATCCCAATCTTTCACCGGCAATCATCACCAACATGCCCAAACTCTACCACATCTTCTCACAGGCGTGTCCAATTTCGAGACTGAAAATAGTGATGAAAGACCTCAGAAACGCTTGAAAGAAGACACTACTTCTACTACTCGCATAGCAGAGCAAGCCGTCGCTCCAGTGTGGCAAGAGATGTACGCTTGTGATACTAATGATGCTTCCCACTTGCAAATCTCGCCTCCTCTGACAAGCACCTTCCGGAATGAGGTCTCGGGGCACGGAACATATGATTATTCTCAAGGACTTGGTGAGTGATCGTAGTCATCAGTTTATCGGCTAGCCTGATATCAGATCAGCATCGGCTGGAATGATCATTGGGACTCATCATCACGTACCATACAATCCTGGAATGATTCTGGCCAGTCGCCATGGAAGATCTATTGATCAAAACCACACTAACGAGACTTGCACCATTCCCGGCGCCGCGCAGAACATGACTTCAGCTCTCCAAGGGGCGCACCACTTCATTGTTAGAGACCACGCTCGCATCATGAACATTGGAACGATAAGCAATGTGAATCACTACGGCCAATTATTCGGTGCGCTCGTCCCTGCAATGTACTAGTTAATAAATCAACCTTGTCCGAGGTCTAGATATCATGGAGAGATTCATGGGAAAATATGTGTCGCTCAATGCCGTTCATGACTCCGCCGTCCAAGATCCTGACCGTAAATGCCATCCTGAAACACGCCGAAACGTGTTGAAACAAATACGTGATTGGATTGACAATCCTGACGGGAGCGAGAGCATATTCTGGCTACATGGACTCGCTGGCGCCGGAAAATCGGCAATAGCTCAAACAATTGCCCGTTCATATAGTCGACAAAAGGTGGCAGCTACCTTCTTCTTCTACAAGTCGGACCCCAGTCGCAATAACGGGAATAGACTCTTCACGACGATAGCTTGGCAACTGGCGCTCTTGATCCCTGCTGTCAAGAATCACATCATCAATGCTCTAAACGAACGGTCAGACCTTCCAATGAAAGACGTTGAAACTCAATTTCAAGAGCTTATTGTTAAACCCCTTCAGGCTCTGACCGAGGCTTCCTCTCAAACACAGTTGTCCCCTCTCGTTGTCATCATCGATGGCGTCGATGAGTGCGTCGATGAAAAGCTTCAACAGAGGTTCCTCAAGGTCATCGGAAACGCAGTTAATGACTGCAATTTTCCGCTACGGTTCTTGATTTGTAGCAGGCCCGAAGCAAATATCGAGGATGCTATTGATAGGTTCGAATGCCCACCTCTCTGCCTGGATCTAGCCAAGCTCGATGATGAGAACCGTGGCATGCGTGACATTGAGAAATATATCAGAGCAGAGTTCTCACGGATCGCATCGGAACAGGACCTTGATCCGGCATGGCCAGGCGACGAAAGAATTCTGAAGGTCGTATACAAATCATCGGGCCACTTCGTATATGCGTCTACCGTCATAAAAATCATCGATGACAAGCATAATTCGGCAACGACGCAGCTGGATATAGTCCTGGGATTGAAGCCCCACGGGGCAAAGTCACCCTTCGCAGAACTGGATAGTTTGTACATGGATATACTCAAACGGCAACGAGACTGGGATTTCCTAAACGATGTGCTCTCCATATTGATCGCTAACCACTTGTCCAGGGCCACGCACTGCGCGATACTTATGAACATACCTGCGAAGGAGTTGTGTAGGAAGCTGCGTGGGATACGTTCTCTACTACAATTGGACCCATCCATTCGCTCTCATCAATCGTTCTGGGATTTTCTGGAAGACTCTTCACGCTCCGGCCAATATCATATCAGCAAACCGACTGCAGAGAAGCGATACTTTGCTTTGCTCACGGTTTCAATCATTCGGCGTGTCCCTATAGTACTTGAACAGCCCGATTGGTGCGCCTATTCCATCAAACTACGTATGAACTACCTATAGCATCTGACGTATTTCCTGCCAGTCACGAACAGCATTATTCTCCGCCTGCGGCCCATATTAATGATACTACGCTTTCTGTGGAAGAACTTCAAGAAGCCTTACAGCCGTTGGTGCATATACAAGACAAATTACTCAGCTTGGACAAATCTTCTTGGCAGCGACTACTTCGATGCAACAAGTGCAATATTTTATCCACTATTCGGGACCTCCTGTTGTATCTTACGTGTTACCAGGAGATGGCGAAACATGAAGCTGCCCACCCAGTGGAGCAAGGGTTAACTGAACATGCAGGAGCGTTTGGCTCCCTGACGCCATTTATTTCAACCGCAGCAGAACAAACCATGCTTGAAAGGTCGGATTTAGATGTCTGCCTCTCTTTAGTGCTTGTTCATCTTCAGGAGACAAAGGTGTGGCGAAGTATTTGTACATAGCTAACCATGCTGAAGCAGAACTTTAGTTGGAGTTCCCACCCTGCGCGATGATAATCGGCCTTATGTATTCGCTACTCAGCTTCGATCCTGTTGAGATAGCTTTGAGAGTACGCTCTATCTCAGATGCTCAAGTTATGATGGACGTGATTGATTATGTAGGTAATTTAAAGACTAATATCTAGACTCTGACTTATGGTTGAGTTCATTGACGCAGTTGATCAACAATGAGGACTTCCCAAGACGGCATAGTAGAGCCATAGCGCGTAGATTGGCGCTTTTGGCATTGAAGATTTATGCAAGGGTCCCAGTTTTTCCACGTTCTCTGTTTCGTCCAGGTCAGCGTCCATTTTCGGATAGCTGGGATTTCATTTTCGATGTGAGTAACTGCTTTCTCGTGTTAGGCTATACCACAGGGTGTAAAATGTTCATACCTAAGTCCTTGTTCTTGGCGAGAGTCCTGGACCGCAATTACGTCCATAGATTATCGTGGATATCCAAAACAGAAATATCCAACCAAACGATAGAGTTTGAAGGTGTCTATGACAAAAAGGAAGATAGCGAGCCACTCGGAAAATGGCGGAGACGATCAAACCCGAGTTTGGTTATGATGATGCGAGTTGTAAGTCAGTTAACTATGGGTCAAAAGGTTGCTGTCATAATGTTGCAGATGCTTGAGGTAGCGAAGGTTATACAATATGTCGACTCAATGGGCGTTCTACTTTCCGATCCAATTCCCCTAGTATGTACACCATATTTTCGTGAAAGGTATAATGACTTGTCAGGACGAGATATGTTTAGACTCGGAGGGCCATGTCAAGATCTTTCTCAATGGATCCATATTTCCATTGCCTTCGTACGAAGGGGATGAGGTTGAAGAGGATGAGCACTCAGAGCATCCAGGGAACGTTTTCATCTTAGGGAAAATCTTTTACAACGTATGGCCATATTATACCCTGCATTCTTCTGCTTTATCTTGAACGCTGGCAGTTTTACCTCTATTCCTCAAGAATGTTCACACCTCAAACTGAACCCCACGACCTACTAAAGCGTCCATCCGAGCCGGAAATTAGCGAAGAACTATGGCATGTCATCCAGCGATGTTACAAGGTAGATCCAAAGAGCCGACCGACTATAGACGAAGTTGTGCAGGAAATGGAGTCTTGGAGACTAAATTGAGAAATATGTAAAATTTTCCTGTGACAAAGAATCCTAACTGAAAGGCCATGTGGTATCATGTTCACGTAAACGCTGAGAAATAGCCGTCAAGATACCCAATGGTTGTAGCCGCCGTGGTCACTACTCGTCATCTATCGAAGTGGCCTAAAACCGCATAACCATGGTCCATGTGGGGATCATGATTCATACCACTCCGAGGCTTTCAACTCTGCAAGTTCCAGAGAACGGATTTCTTACTTTGTTTCCTACTAAGGTGACGCTGACCGTTGGTCATTTGATGGTGACGGCTTAAGGAACCACTGCATTCAGATCTTCATCTAGTAGACTATCTCATTCTGTCCAACAATAAGTACGCGTTAATATTCACGTGTTCTCCCCAAGTCCAACAGTCGCTCACGGGTAGAGTAATTGGATACGGCCTAAGGAACCAGTATTCAGATCCTCATCTTACTGCCGTCCATGTCTGCCTCATTCATTCCACCTTCAACCGCTAATATTGATGGGTACTTCGTTGAGACTATGTGCTCGTATCAACCAAAACCGCAATCACCGACGCGATAAAGCTGTCTCATAGTATACCCATCTATTTCAGATTTACGCGTCCTCTTGGTATACTGTCAGCTGTCTCGCCTGTTTGTGCATCGTTCTAAACGATTCAAAATACGGTGTTTCGCGTTCGTCGTGATCGTCCTCTTCCTCGTTATAATTTTCCCTTTCACCCGGTAATATATCGCGTCCAAGGTTGATTAAACGAGTACACCGCTTCTCTGGCACATTTAGGCTCATTTACAGAGCAAACTTCTCCCGTAAAGGAGTTGCTAGGCGTCCGAGTCGGAATTAAGTTGAAACGGTTGTTCGATGACGTAAGCAGTATTATCGGTTAAAAGCAAACAGTCCTGTTGTTTGCATCAGGAGAATACAGATTCAAAGTCTCGGATGACAATGTGACGGCGTTGAGAAATAATGACAGAAGTGACGTAGGGGGTAAAATTTTAAAACTTAAAGCAACGACCACTGAGCAACGACTCGGATATTTCTACGGACTGAGATTACTGTTATTCACACTAATAAGTTAAGGAGTTGGTCAGCTGCAGCATGCAGGGGAATTATGATTCTTCTGTAATAAAAATTAATACTGAGGAGCGAGGCCTAGTTGTAACTTGTTGCAGATGGTCTCCTCTCCTTTGCATTATGCACATTTGCCACGCGTTGCGCAAACCACTTTCTCACGTGTCTTCATGGCCATCATCTCGCATTGTGTTCTCTCAGGCAACTCTATGCGCCCCAGTGCTGTGATGTCAGTGACATATTAATCACCAGGATTCAATATTCAACAGCTATCAAACTTACAGCGGTCCGTGAGTATGCCCCTCTGTCCCTGTTCAGTTACTACTGTCATGTCTTCACTAATTTCAACCTTCACTTCAGTTAAGAGCTTCCACCCCACTATCGCGGTATCGGAAACACTCCTTTCAAGGCTGACAGCCATGAGTTTTGTTAGCAAAATCCAAACTGGTGAAATATGGCAACACCTTTCTTCATTTCCACCTCCTCCTGTCGCCTGTCATCTCTTCAACCCATATGTATATGCGACGAAAAGCCTTCCGCAAAACATTCCTGGCTCTTCTTTGGGCGTTTTCCGTTTACAGTGCCTCCAAGGTGTTGAATTCTCGCAACTCGACATGCATAAAGGTGCCGCTCGATATGAACTTGGAGGTGAAGACGCCATTTTCTAACGTCACCACTTCGAAATCTTCGAGAATTCAAAAGCTCTCCAAATATTTACGGCCAGGCACCCCATCCCATAAGCCTTCTCTTCGTCACGAAAATCCTTCTACGGTTCTCATCTCCGAAAAAGCAGAACCAAAAACAGAACATGACTCTCTTGCTGGACCATCTGAACCCATGACGTCTCTTCCGCATACATCAGTCATCGCACACGCTCCTGGATGGACTTTGTTCAAGAACCTCTACATGGCGGGCGGCACTCTTCTGATAGTCTCGCCTTCCAATACTTCCTTTCCCAAAATACGTATGATGACTTCTCCTGGCTATCACGCCGAGAACACTCCAGAAAACATTGCCCTTCGCGAGCCGACCACAGAAAACATGGACTTTTTAACACCAGAACAAGCCGACCAACGATGGAAAATCCCCAACACAGGATCCACCCCCTACAGGGTCTGGTCCATTAAAGGCAACTCCATCCTTTTCAATGACCCTCGCCAGTTTCTGCACCACTACTACCACTTCGTGGCTGAGCTACTCTTTGGTACATGGGCTTTCTGGTACGGCGCATTCACCAAACCCTCTTCAGAGCTTTCTCTTTCGCTCGCATATTCCGATGCACCATTTCCACCACCCATCCATCGCATGATATTCGCTCATAGTGATGCGGATGGGTGGCATGACGATCCAGGATTCGACTCCTATTTTCTTCGCGCGGCTTTTCCCCACATCGCTGTCGAGAACCAGCGAGCCTGGGCAGACCGGATATCGTCTACAACCGCCCGTTCTTCTGATCCCGCCTCGCACCGCGCTTGGCACTTCCCCGTTGTCTTGCTTGCAGACAGGAGTGCTGCGTTCCGTGGCGCTGTGTGTGGATCACATACGCAACGTACAGCTGCTGAAGCTTGGCAGTATATGTTTACTCAGAAGAAACTCATTGGCGTCCACGCAGCACGATGGTGGGATCCTCTTCGAGAAGCCGTATGGAAATTTGCTGGCGTCGATGGCGCAGATGCGCTAAACTGGATGAAACAAAGGTTTTCTCGTCAAGGGACGACCACCAAGGTTGACGAGGAAGTCGCCCCGTCTTTTGTCCGTCAAAGCGTTTTTCAAGAACTTCTTCCGCTACCTCAAAAGGTCGGCATAACATATATCAGTCGCCAGAGTGGAAATAGAAGGAAGCTCGTCCAGGAAGCCCATGACAATCTTGTAATCTCGATATCCGAGTTGGTTACGAGAAGGAGATTGAAAGGAAATGAATGGGTGTTTAGAGTGATCGATGCAGAAAAGATATCCAGAGACGAACAAATTCGAATCGCAGCAGAAACCACGGTAAGCATGTTGGCCTGGATACTGCAGGAGTGGTACTGAACACTTGCCTCCTGATAGATTATGTTGGGAGTCCATGGCAACGGTTTAACGCACCTTGTTTTCATGCCGCCTACTAGATTATCCACCGTCATTGAAATTTTCTATCCCGGTGGTTTTGCACACGACTACCAGTGGACTGCTACAGCAATGGGGATGAAGTACTTCAATGTATGGAATGATAGGTGGGTGTTCACATATTCATCGAAGTTCCCCCGTGCTGACTCGATTGGCCATAACCTGCAGCTACTCTGCGCTACCAGACGAACCGCCAGTGGACTACCCTCCCGGGTTTCAGGAAGCTTCAATACCGGTACATGGACTTAGTATAGCCAAGTTAATCGAGGATAGGTTGGATGGCAAGATCTAAAGTGGTTAATTCCTTGTTTCTGTCTACGAAAACTTGCAGTACTTCAGAGCGTTTTTCGACTTCAATTTTGTAAAGGCTAAGACAAATCTATCATTGAGAAATACTGTTCAAGATTATGGTACGGAACTGGTATCAATAAGTGTCAGATCAGGTAAAGACAGGTGCTGAGTATTAGCAACAACAAAAAAGTTCATCGTTCGTTATCGTCATTACCTAGCTAAACACGACAGTTCAGGGTTTTATCCCAGTTCTCTGAGCCAACACCTTCCGTTACCAAGAACAAGTCATCTTCATCATACTGCTTCTTGATTGCTGCCAAACGTTGATAATGCGATCCGAAGAAAGTGCCCCGGAAATCTTTCTCATATTGCGATGCCTACGACCATCCACAATCAGATAACAAGCATCACCTCAATCGATTAGCGTCTCACCTCGTTAAGATAGGTTCCATGGTTAGGTGAGAGGGGATCTAGAGCTGCAAGTTCGGCAGCTGCACCTTGCCTTAGTTGATTGATCTGAGCTGTCGGGGTACCCTCTGGCCATATGATAGAAGACTCTATGATGGCAATGGCTTGCCTCCATGCCGGAGTAACTCCTGCTGAATCAGGGTCCACCTTGGACACAGCACCGCCCGCAACAGCCCTATTGGGAAAGTTTAGAGTTAGAAGCTCATAACAAGCAACGCAGCTCATACATTATTTCGACTCCTTGAGTAATACCCAATATTGTTTGAGCCA
The DNA here is from genome assembly GCA_000827485.1 of Amanita muscaria Koide BX008. Classification (NCBI taxonomy): domain Eukaryota; kingdom Fungi; phylum Basidiomycota; class Agaricomycetes; order Agaricales; family Amanitaceae; genus Amanita; species Amanita muscaria. The sequence continues at coordinate 92,241 of KN818300.1, read as the reverse complement.
CTGCAGCCGGCGCTTGGGTAGCCGCCGTCCGGGACAAGAAGCGAGATATTAACTCCGTCTCCACACCTCCGAGGAGATTATCGGCGGCAAGAATAGGTGCGGAAGCCGCATAGTACGATGGGGCAGATGCCTTGACAACTGTTACGACTGCACCTGCGGCCCCTAGCCGTTCAATGAATGCCGAATATGCATCGTTCACTTTCGCGAGAGCAGCGTTCGAAGCAAAGTTGGCTGAAACAATCCCTGCGTGCGATACAAGATAGTGACCACCAAATCCTGCATCTTGGAGTGTCGGCAAAATAGTAATCAACTCGGTTATCGCCTTCAGAGCGATGGCCGGAGTTGCGAAGACAGCATCGAGACGGATCGAAGTAGTTGGTGCAACGTCAAACGTATTATAGGTGACGCATACAACAACTCCGTAAGTGCCACCGCCACCGCCACGGAGTGCCCAGAATAGATCCGAGTTTTGGTATTGATTCGCTGTAACATATTGTCCGTTGGCAAGGACTACCTTGAACTCAATAGCATTGTCGGCACCTATACGGACATGAGAATCATTTTTGCATTTTGGATATCCCCATACCTAAGCCGTGAACCGGGGAAAGACCGCTATGTCCACCACCTTGGATCCACCCACCAGTTGTGCCGACTGAAGGACATGATCCGCCAACTATGGCTCGCCCATGAGCATCGGCAGCCGCATAAGCCTCGTTCCACTGGACTCCGGCACCAACGGTAAGGGCTGTGACATAATACAAAGGTAAGTGAAATGAGCTAAAAATAATCCCTCTTTCACTTACCCTTAAAAGTTTGACTATGACCTGGAGCGCCACTCGGAACAAAAGCATCATCGTAAGCAATATCCTTCAGATTGTGCGTCCATAACATGAATGCGCCACGCGCTATGCTTCGACCAAGATAATCATGACTTGTTTACGAAAAAAAATTGAACAAGGCAGTATACCAAGAGAGAAAACGAACGTACCCGGTATTCTTAACCACCAATCTCAGATAATGCTTAGCGGCAAAGTTGACAGCAGCTTGAATATCAGAGACACTCCTCGCGTCTACGCCAATGATTGGGATGCTTCCCTGATGACAAGGAACACCCAACAAGATGTTGTAGTAGCAAGCGTCAATGGTCCCATTGTCGAACGTGAAAGTCTCAAAGTTTGTAGAGAGCATCGCGCCAGGAAGATTAGTGCGCCATGGATTGTCGTGCAAGTGAGCTTCGACAGCGAGGCACTCCGGCGCATTTGGGCTAAGAGGTGGGTAGCAGACAGATGCGGGAGGAGTAGGTTTGATCAAAGGCAGTGATACTTGAGAGGCTAGTTGCGAAAAGTCAGAGGCAGAGGGCCAGCAAGGCTGGGAAGAGAGACATTTGCATGACGGCGCGGCGCTTGCAAGGGGAGACAAAGAAACGACAGTTACTGCAAGCGACGGTAGCAGCCAGCGAGCTTTCATGGTGAGAAAGAGTGATTGACAAGTTGGTTGTAGGGATTATAAGCGTTTTTTTTGTGAATAAGGTGAAATGTTGAAATACTATGGGGGATCGGGAATAGAGCGCTCCCACATTTCGCCAAGGTAAGGGAAGGGTTGAATTCGGTTCATCAACTTACGTGTCCTAGATCTGGATACATACCACAGCTTTCGGGCTGATTTGCTGCACCAATTTCTGTCATCAAATTGTTACCTCCCTCATCTTCACATCTATACGTTTGGATTTTCTGGTCGCCGGTAGCGCTTCCAAGTATTGCGAATGGTTTAGGATATAGATTTCGTAGGGATTGCGCTGAACAAGGAACTGGAGCTGTGTAAGTTAGGCTTTAGCGTGTCAAGGCAGAGTGACATAAACATTGATCAGATCAGATTCAATCAAAGCATGAATTGATTAATGCAACCTATATGGGATTAAAATGTTCTGGTTCCGTGTCAAGATTGGATGCTTACAATAATCATATTCACAATATTCACAAGTACACCTACTTGTAGTGGTCGAATAGGTTATTATCCACTGAATTTGCCCAGTTTGCGAAGCATTACGCGTACGTACGGCTGGATTTGCCTGCCGGCAAACGTTGCCGTTGTGACATAATGGTACAACAGTTGACGTACATACTCAGCAAGGTACCTCAAGGTACTCAGGTGAGTTTTGAATTGGAGAATTTTTTGAAACCGCATGTAACTCTAATGCTTTTCGGTTCAAGGATGAGAATTTTGCTTGTGGAACCGATTGGGAACCGAACTAGGACTATTTGGGGCTCATCGAATATCCGACTCCGGCCGAAACACAAATTTCATTGTGCGGTCTCGGTCGCCGTATACTTACAAACTGTCGTGTCATATCTACTTACTGTCTGGACAACCTGTCTGGACCTGCCCGCTGGGTCTGTCCTTGTTCAACGAGTAACTTTCAACATTAAGTTTCATTACATAGCACGTTGCAACCAGGTACTCAACTAGTGCCCTAAACCTCTAGATCAATAGATGACCCTGCAACATGTTCATAATTCCGTCGCACTTGATCGAAATTGTAATGAACACCCGTCCGATTCGGATTCACTGCAACTTCGAGAACGGCGAATTCAGGCAAACTCCCCAGAGGAAGAAAAGCGAGCATAACGAAGAGTTGAAGGCACCTTCCAAAGTTGTCGTGATGCCATTAGTAAGCATAATTTGAACTTCCGCTTCGTGACCATATTATGACTGCCTTGTTAATTGCACGTTCCTGCGACAAATTCCTGTGCATCACACCAGCAGTCAAGAGAAGATGTTTATTGAGATACTTGTTATGTATACAGGATTGCTCAGGCATGGCGGTAGGCACAAAAAAGGAGTAGTCTACAAACATTGGTATGTACCGATGTGACATAGCGGAGGTTCTTATATAATGCATCAAAAGCGTGAAAGCGAAAGTGAACGGCGTCCAACTTTGAACTTGATCCCTAATCAAAACATTGTTCGGTTCGGATGCCCAGCTACTTATGACACCGACGTACAGCCCAATTCACGGCCCCCCGCGAAAAAGTGGTGATATTCCTAAAGGTCAATATCAAGAAAGGGGATACTTACTACTTAGTATGTAAATATGCTTCTTCTCAATATCGGGATTGATTCTATTTGCGTCCGCTTTGGATACGCGCATTTGCAACCAGGGGTCAACAGGGTTTCACCTGCGTGATGGTCACGAACTGCGGTTGTCCAGCATTTTCCTTGTTAATATCCCAGGAAGAGAGGGAGCAGGGGGACGCTGGAAGCACGCATTAAACGTCGGACAGTCTTCTTTCCTTTCGATCCGGACATTGCCCCTGGTAACCGGGCAACAGACCTCTAGATCTGTCACTACTCATTGACTCAACCTGCTGTGTCTGTCACCCGGGGCAGTACCGAAGAAATCAATGCTTGGCTCGCGACTGTTCTGCCTCTCCTGGCGTGGTGCAGTGGAACTAGTTCGCCCCAGCTCGAATTCGCCTCCCTTTTGTAGGACAGAAAGACTTGAACCCGCTAACTATCACGAACTAGTTCTCTACGGCATGGAGATGGCAATGGGTATTGCCTCCTTTTTGTACTCCCCATGCGCAATCCTTACTTACTGCAAGACTGGCCTCCAATCCATCCTGAATACCGCTACTCCGATACTCGGTATCAATCATATGCAGTCCGGGTTAACTCCACCGTCTATATATACCGGAAGCTTCTCTTTCCTCCACAGGTCATGCCTCTGATAGGAGAATACGTGTAGAAGAGTGACCGTCTAGATAGAGAGAAATACGAGGAATGATATTCTCATTACGGTAGAGTATTTTGGTTCGTCCTTTTAGTGAAAGGGGCAAAAATGTACAATGGATGTGTGAATGCGAAAAGGAGATGCACGTTGATCAAAGGCGGCTGTGAAATCCCGTCGCAGCGCTTTACGTCCAACATACCGGACCCTTTTCACCCTGATATTGATCCAATCTGCCCCTTCGAGGAAGAAGTGGTACAGCTTGGTACAGTCGCGCGCCCATTTTACATCACACTCTCCAGTTTGATTCGGTCCTTTTTCCGCTTATACCTTTGGAGATGCTGAATCCATAGAGCCGCTTTAGTTCCTTTTCGTTTGACAGTTGACTTCCCCTCTTCACCGAGCATTGCCTTTACCAATTTTACAAACAGCCTTAGAGCACCACTGTGCCTCGCATACCACGACATTAAATTTGTAAAGCCAATCAAAAGACAACGAAGAATAGAAAAGTGATGGTCACAAATAATCGTGACTGTTACACTCCACTTTTTCTACCTTTACACCGGCGCCATAACCTCGCTAGACTATCGCCCGCCTATGGGCACCAGCTCTGATATTTCATCTGGGAGCGTGAACAATTGAGGCGACACACGGGGGATTGACCGCATGATCGATCTGGTCTAGCAGTACTGTATGTTTCATCTATGATTAATCCTACTCGCCCAAATATGAGCCTGTGGTTCCCGTGAGAGTCGAGACAGGTGGACGGTTTCAAAACCTTACAGTACGTGCTGGAATTTCTGCCGTCATTAACAAATCGCCGACCAACGTGCGTGTAAAAACTCGATGTGGACCCACCTTAACACCCTGAGTCGTAACTTCTTGAGCTTCGGCATAGTCATCTGTTGATGAACAGTGGCATGCAGGCTTCTTGCTGAACAAATTTACCACCGTAAGTCCGCCAATGGTCAAGTAGAACAATCAACATACAGCTGGGTCATTCCCGAAGACGAGCCGGAGACTCAGGTTTGTGACAATCATTTATGGATTCCGCTCGTTAATGGAGCATTATCAGATTATTATTATTAGGCATTTGATCATAGGCCCCAGCGACCCACCGCATTTCCCGTCCAATCAACTCTTTGAGTTTGTGCGCGTCGACCGTGATTGATGTCGGAAAACAGAACTAGCGTAATGGTAATATAAGAAATACATATGTAACAATAAAATTTTGACTGTCTGGGAAGTCCTACCGCACTTGTTTATGACTTCCCTTTCTTCGCCCACCGGCCCAGTTGGGCTAAACCTCTGAGTGTCAGGTTTCCAGTAAGATCTGTATCAGAAGGAACTGACAGTCCAAGCGAAGATGAGAGAAAGGAAGAAGGGGGTGATCCAGATTTGGGTCGAGAAGAAGGCAATGAGGATAGATATTGGTTGCAAGAAGCTGAAATTATATATCGCCAGAAATATCTTTCTACCTTTAGTGGTTCGCGACTGCCGGGAAACAAACAACAGAAGCCTGAAGGCCTGATCGACGAGCTAATTTCTGCTACCACTGCCACCAGTAGGTGTGCATACGTCATGAACACAAATGGTGCGATTGATTAGTATTACCACAGAAAGGTAAGATAGCCACGTCCAGGCGAAATTGATTATTAACCCTTGGCCGTAAACTTTGGAAGAGCTCATGACCGTCGACTTACAGCAGCACTATTTTCCAATCCGCCTCTAGCTAGTTAGTCCGTTGTCCTTGCAGCATCCATGATGTTGATGCGCGTGCTGGATGATGTTCGGAATCGGGAATAACACGTGTACATAATGCAACCACGTGTTCGGTTGGCGGACCCAACGTTCCTCGACTGCTCAGTCATTGAGCTCCCTTTGCTAGGCATCCGGCATGTTTGTAGCACCGCCCCATGGTGTAGCAAAGTGCTGTACAACTATTATAATGGGACCAGCCTTTGCTTCACACTCCTTCCTTATCCGCCGTAAACACGACGACACCTCATGGCAGGAATTGACGCGATATTAACAATGGTATGAACGTGGACCTTAAAAATTGAAACCGCACAACAATCCTCAAGATACTTCAGGTCACCTTACGTTCAACCGCTCTTCAGATACCATGGACATCCCTCAATCCTTCGTTGATGCCACCTGTAATGATTTATATCATTGCCGCACTATTGCCAGCATCTTTTTCACTTGTGCATTGACCATGTTTTTGTGCACCTGGGTTGCTTTCCGCCCAGATGTCGCGAAAAACCCACGAGAAGCGTGGTGGAAACGGCTGCTTGGGCGTGTGGGTTCGATAATTCTGGCCATTCTTGCACCAGAACGATTGTTGATACGGGCTTTCGGGCAATGGGTGTTCAGTTGCGGCAAACTAAAGGAATTGCTTGGTAAGTCCGAATGAAGTCGTACGTTGTCAATTCCTTGTGTAACATCGTCTCAGAAAAGTATCCGACCTGTAGCTGGACAGAAACGCACGCCATGTTCGCACACATGGGGGGATTCCAATTAGTCAGCCGAGATTACTCCAAGAAGACGCCTCTTTACGGCGATCAATTCTTTAACGAAGCTATCAATGGCGAAATTGAGCTACCCGATATCAGCGAGGACGAGATTCGGGACAGGGGAAAAGGTGATGGTGTCGCGAAGACTTTGACTCTCATCCAGACCCTCTGGTTCGTAGTACAAGCCGCCAATCGTGTCAACCAAGGGTTTGACGTCACCGAGCTAGAACTTGTCACCCTCGGGCACGTTGTTCTCAACCTCCTAATCTATTGGTCATGGTGGGCCAAACCCATGAACGTCAGGTATCCGATAAATGTGTATCCGAAGGAGAGCGAGGCTGGAAGCCCAGAGAGGGAAGAACAAAGGGACAGAGATGCTTCCAGGGAGCTTGAGGACGTCGAAAGTGGTCCATTGCCGATGCCACCACAATCCTCGCTCCCGTTCCGTATGAAATTGGGCATACTCTTGGGTGGGGAAGGTTTGCCATCGTGGCGCAAACCGCTCAGGATGATAGTCCCAGTGGCTCTGTTCTTATTCTTCGTAGGGATCTTCGGCGCCATTCATTGCCTGGCGTGGAATTCGCCTTTCCCCACCGACGCTGAGCGCAGTGTTTGGCGAGTCTGCGCGTTAATTGTCACCATTGCCCCGGTCTTTATCATTGTGATTGCCGGCATCATAGATGCTGTCAATGGGAGAGGATTTCTTGAAGGGTTTTCAGTGTTTCTGGGACTTGTCTTTATTCTCCTTTATTGCAGCGCAAGGATCTGTCTTCTTATTCTCGCCTTGATCGCACTCCGAGATCTTCCTTATACTGCATACGAAATTCCTTCATGGTTGATCTATGTACCCCACGTAAATTAAATAATGACTGGTGTAAAACTGTTAGTTTTAATTTATCCAAATCTGCCAGTAAAGTCATAGAATGCCTATACCCTCCGTGCTCGCCCCAGACAACTGAGTCGTTGATATATAACCATTCTCACTCCCAACCTCGTCTAACCTTACGTGCGTCTCACGCACTCGTAACTCGGCCCGGCAAAATATAACATCGGTCATCTCTACACTTTCAGAACAGACAGTGACGCCCAATCTTTTCTTATTCCATTTTCGCAAATGAAGAATAGAGCGTGCCGTCATTTGCCCAGACAATCTGGAATTGCCTGTCTGTTAGTCGAAGTTATGGTGTAGTAAGGGATAATTACGGTAACGACATCGACAATTGGTGGAACATTTGGAAAGCAGTTATAACGTACGAAGGACAGCAACATTGCCGCTATGGTGAAGCCTGATACTACTCTGACACCTTCATTTGCAGAAAAACCGTGGCCTACACGATGTAAAGTATTCCTGCTGTGGCATTAGCTGTTGTTTACTCAAATGAAAGGCGCGCTACCTTGCTCCAAAACGACGAACGACAAGCTTTGAGTTTGAAATCTCCCAGACAATTTGAGCATATGATAGCATCGTATCGCAGCCAGAATTGCAGAGCTAAAGTCAAAGCATGACCTGAGCATCAAGACAGTTCTCTCCGCTATTTCAAATCAGACAAGTCAGAGTGGCTAGTGGACGATAGAAGCCGTACACCTGGGATATAATTTACGTCAACGAACAAATAAATCCTATGAGAGGGACGTACTGCATAAAAGAACCCCCGTAGCAACGGCTACCAGCTACCTTTTGTCATACGGCTGTGAGGAAGGTAGATTGACACGCATCACAATTCACGTACGGAAGCCGCGATAAGCGCTGCGGCTCCGAGACTTGCGAACCATATAGGGATGGCTTTCTTCTTGTTGTAGAGAGCGTAAGTTCTTATACCCCACGCGACTGGAGGGATGAGGTCAGTCCGAGGCGATGAGATATGTAAGATAGATACTTTCCGAAGATACACAATAGCCCCCCAATACTCAATATTCCGCTGACCAGATAGTCACTGTTACAACTATGTGGGATAAGGTGTCGTCAAGTGAGGATTATGATAGCAAAGAAAGTGATAGTTACTTGAAGAGCATGTGGTTTAGTAGCCGAAGATGTCGAATGTTTGAGTAGATCAGGACTCACCCTTATTCTTCCAATCTTCAAGAGTCCGACAAGGAAGATGGGGTTGGCGACCAGCGCATAACGACAACCAAAATAGACAATCGTCATGCAAGAAAATGGTGATTGCCAGATCAACTGCTTCGCGTCAGCGAATGTCAAGGCATAGTCGTAGAAAAGCAACGCTAGGGCACGTAGTAGGTTGAGCACTTGATTATGTAGAAATCTGTGAAACATACTCAAGCTTGAGAATTCAACGTACAGCTGTAGTTGCCTACTATAATTTGAGCTGATGTTGAATATTCGATGGAAACTACATGACTTACTCGTTATGCGAACACATTTGGTTGGTGGCGAGAAAAGAGGTTGACGAGAATTATCTTCTTTTAAGTGGTCAAACAATCCGGAACGAGCCCCCCAATGGCGGTGCGTGTGGAGTAGTCTCTGTCAACATGTCAGTCTGAGTGCTCTATATCATGAACAATGTAAAACTATCACGTACATCAATGTCCATGAAGGTAAGCGTCTTCAAGGTTACCGACAGTGGCCACGACGCACAAATAATTTCAGTTCGAGCCTGGATGTTATGTGGGTGAAAATTGGTTAAGAAGTGACGAAGATATGCGTTAGATGAGTGTCACTGATATCATTCAATTTCGTCAGCGAATAGATTGGTTAGGCATGGTGAGAACATCGAATCATTCTGTCATTCAAATGGTGACCAGGAACTCTATAAAACCTGGTAGACGAAGGAACCATTCAAAATCCATGCGAGGGTTCCAAACGGAGCGGCACCCTAGTATTTCTTCCCTTCTCACCACCATATGTTCCTTGTACTCCGAGACTTGATCCGTTGAAGACCCTCAGAAGCATAGCCTGGTGGCTATGATGTCGCAAGAAGTCTTTAATCGACTTCTTTTCGGCGCTGGAATCGTTCGCCAAATCTTACGATCGGGTGCAGTTCGTAACCGATGGATTTGAATCATTTCGCACGAATCGAGGATGAGATTGGAATTCTATTGTCTGACGGATCAGTGATCATCGTCAAGTAGTCATGTCTGTCTGCTAGAATTCCGACCTCTGCTCAAAGCTGTCAAAAGATGACCCTCGAATCCATCGACTGGTTTGAACGACATGCGTGATTAATTCACAAATTGGATAGGTGAACAATTACCTCACGCTTTTCGCCCTCAGGGCGGCCGATGGCAGCCTAGCATTGCCTCCACTAAGACAAAGTGACGGTCAACCGTCAGGTCAAATGCAGCGACTTGATCACATTCACATGATTCCGGACATCCTTCATGTGATTTTGTTCCGAATCTGCTAGGAGCGACCACGGATACAACAGTCAAATTTAAGCGCTCGTGTCATCACATTGGGTTAAGGAAGAGTTTGGATAGATTTAGGCATATTTT
>KN818300.1:46930-77379 GCA_000827485.1 Amanita muscaria Koide BX008 | reverse complement strand
CTGCTAGGAGCGACCACGGATACAACAGTCAAATTTAAGCGCTCGTGTCATCACATTGGGTTAAGGAAGAGTTTGGATAGATTTAGGCATATTTTGGGTCGCTTTGGCCAGCCCAAATAATACCAACCAAGCAGCCATCACTGTCCCTTAACGCGACTCAGGACCTCTCTAAACTCGGGGCCCTGGGATTTCAGAACAGTGCTGAAATTTTGCATTTTGTCATGAAGTTTCATTGATTTTCAATCTGTCCAGATCGAGCCGCTTTTGACGCTAGGCCAATCGGTTTGATGTTGGCAACTTTGTCATGATGCGCATCAATTTTTCAGCTAAACCAGGTTGCAGCATTACTCACCCAACTCAGTGACTTTTGGTCTTTCATCTGACTTTCGCATAGAATCGACGCCCGCATACGATTGACCAGGGGGATCGTAAAAGGATCACTGAACAAACCGAGGATGTGGTTGGAAATCTACGGAAATCTACGAGAATGACCTGTCACTGCAGTTGAGTATAACAGTCGATCGAGGCCAGCACGCCTGTTATTTGCTCAAATCGAATAAGCACCGACCTCAGCTTTCAAATCTTTACCTCCACTGTTGATCTCACCATCACGATTGGGGACAATTCTCACTGCTCACGCGCTCACGTATGACACGATGTGGTTTGATGATAAACAACACCTCTACTCCAGCCTTTCTATCAGCGCAAACAAAGCATTGCCCACTTTAGAAGCCCCCATCATCTTCACGCCCCAAATTGCTCTGGAAAAAGACCGTGAATGGATGGTCTTAATCTATTCTTATTTGACCCCACATCGTTCGACGTCTATCATTATGGCAATGGCCTCAATGCTTATGGTGTATGCAGTCATCGGTGAGATTGATAATAATGAACGGAATCCGGATTATCGCCGCATCTGACTTTCATACTAATGACTATTTAACACCTGGCTACAGCTTCGAGTTTTTAGTTTAGGCAAGTGCGTTCCTGCCAGTTCGTAGTCGTACCCTTATCACAAACCGTGGAGGAATAGCTTTGGCACTATGTGGCTACCGATAGTGTTGCATAGCGCAGCAGTCGGTTGCGCCGCCACGTTTCGTAGGTCACACAAAATATTATTGGCCCCTCCTTTTATCTCATCGGCGGAGTGAACTTTGGACTCGGATTGCAGCTCTCCATGATCATCTTCAATGGAGTAGATCCATTAGGTTATGTGCGGCCGTATGTCGGTGTTATTATGGCGGCTGGTGACATCTTGGAACTCAGTAGAATCCGATGGCTTCGACTTCTATGTCAAACATAACCGGTTAACCACCGATGTCTGCATACCCATAACGTTTATATGTTCACACAACATACGTTCCTGCGTCATGATATCCCCACAGCAACTCCATCGTATCTTAAGCGGACCATGGTCATCTACTGTAGGAAGTAAAAGCCGATGGCTTCGACTTCTACTGTCAACCATCGCCGGTTAACCACCGATCATACCCAAAACGTTTATATCTCCACACAATACACCAAGCCCCATGTTCCTGTGTCATTATATCTCCACAGTAACTCCATCGTATCTTAAGCGGACAAAAACCGCAATCCAACAGCTATGTACCCTACGTTACTTGGATTGTTCTGCAACGTTCCCACTTACTCTACTTATATAAAAGGGCCTATCCAGCCACTGTCACTCATCCTCTCACAATGACACACATCCTCCATCCTGGAAACTACATTATCGCGAACAAGGCACATAACTTGTATCTCGGCCGTGGCCTCCATGAAGAAGACTCCCTTCTTCCAAAGGATATCGTCACCCTCCCCGGTGGGGTACGAGCACCGATTGTGAGTCTTCTTGATACATCAATGGCGACTCCTGAATCTGTTTCCTCAGTGGAAAGTAGAGCGCTTGCACGATGGTCGTTACAAGCTTGCAGTTTCAAAGCCTCCGGGTCGGGAACATTTCGTTGCCGATATCAAGGACAAGGTTTATGCCATCTTGGATCCCAAGGGTCCGGTGAAGCCCACAGAGTGGACCATCAAACCGGTCGCAGGCCATGAACCGCATGTCTACATGTATGGATTCTTCAACCGTAAAAAAAAAAATTAATTCACTAATGATGCTGATGTTTGCAGTGTTGAAGCACCTTCTAGAAAGGTCTGGGCCGTTCCCCAAATGAAGCCATACACACAGGTAAGCGATTATCTTCTGTTGGGTATTCAGCACAAAACGATAATCCATAGGTTATTATTGAAACGATTATCGTGTTGGCAGAGGCCCAGGAAGAGATCCCGCTGCCGTACTCGCCCACCCAACTTTTTACTTTCTACCCAGCGCCCAGGGACAATGACGAGGACAATGATGAGGTCAAGGATGATTGATTTGATTCTGCGAAGTGTTAGCCTGAGATAAATAGCGGCGACGTAAAAATGTCACATTTGTAACCGCAGCGTTCTCATTGGCTGAATGTGTAGTAGCACCACAAATACGAGCCATCCACACCTCACTCACATCCAGGCCTGTCCCCTCCATCCCACCTCCAACACGATCCCACATTCCACTCACGAAACAAATTCTCCTGCACGAGTGTCTTCATTTGTCTCTTGTAGACCGTGATAACGTGCTCCCGGAAGTAGTGTTGTGAAAAAAGTTTTTGACGAGTAAACGAGTTCAACCTTTTTCGCTAGAGGCCCGTCTGACGCAAGCGAGTCAACGACACTTCTCATGGGACTTTCCTGAACGGTTTGAACGCTGAAGAAGGTTGGGAGATGAGTTTAACGGGCGTTACTTGAAAGGGTAGGCTAGACGCCGCCTGAACGGAAGAGGTCGCTGAGGCAGTTGGGGCAGGTATAGCAGGTTACCACAATGAAGCAACAGCTGATAATCTTTCCCAAAATGTAGAAGCGACTCGCGGACAAGCCGGGTATATTTCTGGTCTGCAAATAATGCTGATCGCTGAGCGGACGCTTGTAATGAATCCTGTAGGGGGGAGGGTTCCAAGCTGGGCGGACGTGGTACTGGCAGACTGGGACAACTTGAAGACGAATCGGTCCAGAAGGATGGTGCGTAGATTATACACCGATGCCACCACAAGTTGGGAGAATAAGAGATAGATGAACCGGGGGGTGCGACTAAATATGGAATGACGGACTTCACAACCAGCTATATGCTCTCCAAATCCTCTGACAAATGCTTCTTCCACCCGCACCCAACCAAGGAGGGGTTTCGAGCGCTCGTACATCAGCGCATCAGCGCCTTGGCAACCGGGGGCCGGGGCTGCATCGTCGGTCTACGATTCGACGCAATCACCAACTTAAAGAACTCAAAGATATGTCTATTATCATAAAGTTCAAGGTGGGCTCTGTGTTTGCTTTTCTACTTTGAACAATGATTAAGACTCTGTGCTTCCATAGTGCTCTTTATTATGAACGAATTTACAGACGCAGCCGAGAACTACGCCAAATCAATGGAACTCGACGACAAGTCTTGCCATCGCGCAGTAAAAGTCTGGGAACTTGGCAGCAAGGCAACGTTTGGAAGAATGCTCAAGGCATTCCGGTGAGCCATATGACTGCTTGACACTCACATATTTATACGTCCACATGTTATTCAGCTGGGTTCGCTCCTCGCCAGCTGTACCTGCTTATGCACAGCGTACCTTTACCTTTTCTAGCTCGCATACACCGCATTATCTACTGAGGTCATTGCCATGCAAAGGAGGAAACAAAGCTAGACATCTTCGAACGATGACTGTATGTCCTATTCTCACGCCTAGCATTACTCGCCTCCACTCTCAGATGACTTTTAGAAAGCGGTGATGTATTGTGCTGCTCCAAGAACATTTATTTTATTTTTCGCTCCAATAATGTTCAAGTTTCGTGCATAGCGCAGCAGTCTGCTGCGCCGCCACGTTCCGTAGGTCACCCAAAACATTATTGGCAACCCCTTTTATCTCATCGGCGGAGTGAACTTTGAACTCAGATTGCGCGATTTTGCAGCCCTCCATGATCATCTTCAATGGAGTAAATCCAGTGGGGTATGTGCGGCCGCATGTCAGTGTTATTATGGCGGCTGGCATCTTGGAAGTTAGTAGAATCCGATGGTTTCGACTTCTACTGTCAAACACAGCCGGTTAACCACCGATGTCTGCATACCCATAACGTTTACATCTCCACACAACACACCAAGCCCTATGTTCCTGTGTCAAGATATCTCCACACTAACTCCATCGTATCTTAAGCGGACAACGGCCATCTAGGAAGTAAAAGCCGATGGCTTCGACTCCTACGGTCGAACATAATACCTGCATTCCCATAACGTCTGTATGCTCCACAAAACCCACCAAGCCATGCCACTCTTGCGCCATGAGATCCCCACCGTAACACCATCGTATCTTAAGCGGACAAAAACCGCAAACCACCAGCTATGTACATTGAATACGTACTTGGATTGTTCTGCAACGTGCGTGACTTCTCCCACTTACTCTTTACCTATATAAAGGGGCCTATCCAGCCACTGTCATTCATCCTCTCACAATGTCCCACATCCTTCATCCTGGAAACTACATTGTCGCGAACAAGGCGCATAACATGCATCTTGGCCGTGGCATCCATGAAGATAAATCCCTTCTTCCAAAGGATATCGTCACCCTCCCTGGTGGGGTACGAGCACCGATTGTGAGCCTTCTTGATACATCAATGACGACTCCTGAATCTGTTTCCTCAGTGGAAAGTGGAGCGCTTGCACGATGGTCGTTACAAGCTTGCAGTTTCAAAGCCTCCGGGTCGGGAACAATACGTTGCCGATATCAAGGACAAGGTTTATGCCATTTTGGATCCCAAGGGTCCGGCGAAGCCCACAGAGTGGACCATCAAACCGATCGAAGGCCATGGTCCGCATGTCTACATGTATGGATTCTTCAACCGTAACAAACTCTTCAATTTACTAATGATGCTGGTGTTTGCAGTGTTGAAGCTTCCAGAAAGGTCTGGACTGTTCCCCATAGTACGAAGCCATACGCCCAGGTAGGCAATTATCTTCTGTTGCTCGTATTCAGCACAAAGTGATGATCCATAGGTCGTTATGGAAACGATGATCGTAAAAGTGGCAGAGGCCCAGGAAGAGATCCCGCTGCCGCACTCGCCCACCCAACTTTTTACTTTCATCCCAGCTCCCGGCCCCAGGGACGATGATGAGGACAACGATGAGATCAGGGAAGATTGATTTGAATCTACAGAAGTGTTAGCCTGAGATAAATAGCGGCGTCGACGTAAATAAATAAGCCCATGTTACAATTTGTATAAGTAGATGTTCGCCAAAAAAGTTGCGTTTTATGTAATGTTGTCATCGTGACGCGTGACGCAGCGTTCAACCTCGACCTCGGCGCCTTACGCGCGTACATCGTGCAGCATGGCCATCATGTCTAGCTCAACGTCTTCAGCAGCACCACAAATACGAGCCATCCACACCTCACTCACATCCCGGCCTGTCCCCTCCATTCCACCTCCAACACAAATATACGTTCCACTCACGAAACAAATTCTCCGGCATCGGCTAATTCGACAAGTTTTCGTGTCTTCATTGCTCTCTTGTTGGGCATTATCAACAGTTTGGGGAACAGAGAAAGCAGAAAGCAGAGCTGCCTCTGCCCTTCTCCTGACGCCGTTCCGGCTCAAGACTATTTTGTGGACGGCGATAATGTGGGGCGCTCTGGCACTCCCGGAAGTGGTGTTACGAAAAAGGTTTTTGACGAGTAAACCAACAAAAGCCGCGAGTCCCCAAGGATTGGTGAACGAAGCAAGGAAGAAGGGCAGCACCAAAATCGCGTTGGTGACCTACCTGGTTTCCGCCGCGTGTTTTTTAGTGCTCCATATCGCTTTCGTGGAAGGTGGTGATCACAGGCTAAGGCTTTTTGTCAAATCAAAGTACGTACAGCGCGTTTAATCGAGCAATCGCGTTTGGCTCTGTGAAACGAGGATTTTGACCAATTTTTGGCAGAAAACACCCATTTTATGTAAACCCCCGGTTCATCTATCTCTTATTCTCACAACTTGTGGTGGCATCGGTGTATAGTCTACGCACCATCCTTCTGGACCGATTCGTCTTCAAGTTGTCCCAGTCTACCAGTACCACGACCGCGAAGCTTGTAACCCTCCCCACGCTTCTACAGACCATCTTCATCTCTACCCTCCTCAGCACGCTCACCTTCCCACTTACTTCACTTCTAGTACTCCTTTCTCGACTTATTATCCTTCCTCTGCTCTACCACGTCCCACTCCTCTCGCAGCTCCTCAAGCCATTCACCGCGCATTTCCTGAAAACCCCCTTATTCTCCCTCTCCCACCCTATCTCTAGCCTTATCCATACGATTTTGCTTCCCCTCACCCACTTTCCGCTTGTATTCCGGTCTTGTGCAATAGCGTTCACAACGCTATTCACATGGGAAATTGCATCGACATTTTTCTCGGCGTCGATATCACAGCCGATTAAAGTGTCCCATCTCGTCGCGGACCCAAATCTTGTGCTCGTCTCTGGCATCTCGGTTTCTTCCTTTGCAGAAACGGACGGGTTTCCCTTCCACTACTCCGCATATCTGGAGCTCCGTGACCTAGCGTCAGCCTCAGATTCACCACAAGCGTCCGCTCAGCGATCGGCATTGTTTGCAGACCAAAAATATACGCCGTCCCTTTGGTCCCGACTTGTCCGCGAGTCGCTTCTACTTTTGGGCAAGGATTATCAGTTGCTGCTTCATCGTGGTAACCCTCCTGCTACACCTGCCCCAGCTGCCTCAGCTGCCTCTTCCGTTCAGGCCGCGTCTAGCTTACCCTTCCAAGTAACGCCCGTTAAACTCATCTCCCAACCTTCTTCAGCGTTCAAACCCGTTCAGGGAAGTCCCATGAGGAGTGTCGTTGACTCGCTTGCGTCAGATGGGCCTCTAGCGAAAGCGGTTGACCTCGTCAACGAGGAAGCAGAGACCGTCGCGTCCAAAGTGCCTGAATTATTTAGAAGCGTGAGGGGCGCAGTGGGCCCCCCTTCAGATCCCCGTTCGGGTTCAGGCGCAAGTGGTGGAGGTCCAGCCGCGATCCCGACCGCAATCAAAGAAGGGCTTGGTTCCCAGGCCAGTACGAACTCCCCTGAGTTGGTAACCCGTGCCAAGGCAGAGATCAGGACAAGATTGGATGCTGTGGTGAAAGAGATTACGAATTTTGTGCCCGAGTGGGTCAAACAGATTGGGTATGAAGTACACGAGTGGTGGACGAGGGAAAGGGAACACAGGAAAGTGGAGGTAGCGACAACAAATAAGGAGGTGGATTTGGTCGTCTTTGATGGTGAGTTTGTGATGCTTTCTCTTTTCCCTCGTCTGCCACCCTCGACCTGATTTTCTCCGCCTCGGCTCCCCCCTTCTCCCTGGTACCATCCATGATCCATGACCGTGCCTCTCTTCTCATCTCCCTTGTTCGCTCCTTCCCCCCTTTCCCATTCATTTTAATCATTGAATGCCACACATTCTAACGATCATGAACATAGTACTCAGCCACTTTGTATGTGCTTCGTTAACCGAAGATACATTTGGCGTTGTCCAACGCGACATTCCAAAAATCCTCGAGGCGATGGTGAAGTTTTTGGGAGAGATGGAGGGTTGGCGGGCGCAGCTTGCTGCCTCCACACCTTCTCCTTCTATCCCTGCCTCATCGGACCATAACTCAACTCAAATCGGAGGTCAAGATGCCGTCCAGGAATTGTCACTGAAACAGATAAGAGCACAGCAGGAATTGGACTCCGCCAAAGCGCTCCTCTCGGAGCCGAGCGACGGATTGAAAGAGGGAATAGGAAGAGTTGTACGCACGTTTGGAGATAAGCTCACAGCGTTTAGGTTCCCACCTACTGTGGCAAAGAGTTTGCAAGGGTTCTTGGACTATTGTACGTGAAGATGATTGCATTTGTTGTCACCACCAATGTATGTTTGATCTTGTTACGTTGCCGTTTATGTTCGACTGATCTCATATATCCCTTAGCAAATGTTGATGTTGCGTTCCTTGGCTCGCTTTGCACTATGAGGTCGTAGCGACAAAACAACGCCAAACCGTCATAGCCCCTGTTTATCACTAGTGAACGCCAACCAGTATCGAGAAGACATTCGAGTTAACAATTACGCTCATTAGTCGCGATCCGTAGTTTTTGCAATGTCACTGAAACCTCAATCTAAAGATAGACCAACTATGCAAGTAGCTGCATTTAACTGTATCAAGGAACCGTCGCATAATGCAAAACGTTCCGCCCCTCTGGATCGACGTCTGCGCCCTTGGGATTTCAGGCTGTGCATCAGCACCGAGGCCTATGAAAGTAAACTGGGGGATGTCACAACAATAGTAAAGGAGTCTGAGCTGCAATTGTAGACGCTCAAATGTTCCACGTGTAAGTCAGTCACTCGAGATTTCCAATTTTCATAGTGCACACCGCCTAGTTCTTGAGATATGTGCAGCGTCCCGAAGTTGATGTCTGGACAGGTCCTTGTCAAATGCGAGGCAAAAAGGATAGTGGATTCCCTGACACATTGCCTCTGGTCAACAGGTTATTAGACCCACTCCCTATAATGCCCTGGTTATTCCGATTGTCGGCGTCCACATGCGCCCGGTTGTTGTTGCCCACTGACACCACATTGGCGCTCGGCCGATTGGACCGGATTTGTGTCTGTAACTCAACCGTCTACGTTTCCTGTGTCAATGAGTAGCAACGATTCAGAAGCTTACGATCACTCCCTGACATATTTACATCGCAGCCCACTGTACCTGGCTCACCAGTGTCCGAGAAACCAGAGCGACCATTGAGCTCTTTCGTTAGCGCAGTACCCCGGAGGCGAATTTCCGGAATTGATCCAAGCTGGTCGTTAAGGAAAACTAGTCTTGCCAATTGCCTTCTGATTGCCTTCTGATGCCCACATGTATAGTGCTAGCTGGTGTCTCAGAGACTTCCAAGGTCGGTTGGTGAGTACTAGTCGCATTTCGGCAGTGTAATCACTACTGCATACGACAAGGCATCACCAGGCCAGTTGCTTCGGGCGGTGGTCACTGCCAACGTGATTCTAGATATGCACAGAACTGTCACTGATAACATGCCGAGTTCCTGCGACGCATCATCACAGCAACACATATGATATCTTTGTGGCACTCTCTTTATCCGATCTGCGCGAACAGCTGCAGTTATAAATACAAGTGACAATTCCAAAAAAGGACTCCGCCGAGTCCCCTATGACGCAATATCCTGTGTCTTATCATCTCATCTTGTGACGTTTTGAATCGGTCTGTCGGGAAAGGTTGAAGCTAATCAACGCGCCCCCACTGCACAGGCAAAGCTATCGCATGACCTTATTGCAGCCGCTGCATCCTACGATTCCACATTCATCACGTAGGAATATCCCAACGTCAGACTCAGTGATATGGAAAGGCGATGAAGGCCTACAGCACGTTGTTAGCCTAGCCATGCAAAGGTTAACTTTGAAAGGACTTCTGATTTCGCAGAGAGCCGGTTTATTCATGGATAGATTGGTTGAAAGTTGAACGCTGAACGTCCTGAGTCATTAAGAGGATGACATAGTTTGACTTCATTGACAAGGAAAAAAGGTCAAGCGCCACCACGATGGTAAGCACGGTCAGGGCCGCAGCTGAAGCCCAGATTTATTTTAGCCCATAACCGGCTTGCGGAAGGTGAATACTGATTCAGATTGAAATGCTGTTGATAGTACTCAGGACTTAGGCACACAAATGCAATGATAGCAGAGGATTTGGGTGTCGTACCTGAAAGATCGCTTACATAAGCCTCAATCAAATTGCGGCATTCACCAAAAGCTACTTATTCCACTCCGACTATCAAACCCAGATGTCATCCATCTCATCGTCCAACGCCTACCCACCCTGGGGATACCTAGCCGACGATGTTCTCCAAGAAATATTCATCTTCTCAGTAACTGGTACCGACGAATACGTTGGACATCCCGTTCTAGAGTGCCGTCCGAATCGACCTTTATCATTTCGCTCGCTACCTCAATTATCCATCTCCCACGTGTGTTCGACGTGGCGGCAGGTGTCTCTCCTCACCCCAAGCTTGTGGAACAAAGTTGATATTGAATACCTCGCCGGCTTCAACACTCTCATAGCAGCAAAGTGGTTATCACGTGCTCGCAATGTCCCAGTCTCTATTAAAGTTGACGCCTACGCCCATGTCACCATGGCTGAAGAGGCCAGGCGGCACTCTTTGTTGATCTCCTTTTTATCTCTGCACCGTATCCAGCACCTGGAGATACGATCTGTCATGCACATTTCTCTACCTGACCTGCCAGCACAAAGTGTTGCAGATCTAGAAAAGCTCACCCTAGAACAATTCGATGATGATCGGGACGACATCGAATTGAGCAACAAACGATATCCTAAATTGGCACATTTGTCGCTGGGGGGCTACTGCAGGCTCTCAGGAGCATGCAATTCTCTCCTCAAGTTTGATGCCTCAAAAAGTTCCTCGACAGTCGGCGAGGTTTGGAGTTTTCTCAGTGGTTGCCCGTTGCTAGAAGAATGCTACATTTTGATACAACCAGATATTAGCGGAAGATTGCCCATCGCGACAGATCTTTACCTTCCATCTCTGCGTATTCTGCAACTCGCTTTTACGGTTCATCACCCCGAAATCCCGTTTAGGTCCATAATCGAGCCATTTTCCCTTCCGCACCTTGAAACGTTCGATATTGTCGACTCTTTAATTCACTGGTCTACCCCAGCGTTCAGCGCACTTGCCAGGCGATCGAATGGCCTACCACATCTTAAAACTTTCGCCCTCAGAAAATTCAACATTGTTGTTGAGGGAGCACCTTTACTTGCCCTGATTCCGACGGTAACCAGAGTGTCTCTCTGCTCCTCACGAGACTCCATTGGCGAAGCCATATTTGACGACAATGGTCTAGATCGCCTGGCCTCTGGCATACTGGGGCCACGACTGAAGGAACTCACGGTCGGCTATATTTCAAACCCGCACCATTTTATGGACATGGTCGAGTCTCGAATGGAAAACACGCAGAAATGCAGCGATGGTGCTCCCGTGTCCTTCACAAAAGTTCAGTTCCATACCCGGGAACATTACGCGAATATATCCGACCGTCTGAATAACATGCGGGAACGTGGAATACCCATCGATGTGCTTGATAGCAGTAATATGTAGTATACCGTGACGTGTTCAATTTCTAAAACCTTAGGAAGAAACTTGCAACCTAAATCTAATCACCGGTACTGCTGTATGGCCCGACGCGTTGAAAATTTGAGATGCGGGTTCATGGTGTTAGAGGAAGTCGAGATCGACGGCACGTCGCCTGCGCTCTGAGTTCCAATGGAGCTTGCGCTGAACTGCGGCAAGAAAGATGTAGTCGGAGGCAGAAGACGCCTGATATAGAATAATTTGATGTATGCTGGACAAGATGAAAAGACAGGTGAAGAGTTCTCCGTGGTTGTTTAGAGGCTTGTCGCAGTAGCAGATCGTATCATTCAGCGCCCGGCCGGTGAAACCATCAAAATCATTATTCACGTTCGGTTCCAAGGAGAGTTGGAGTAGTCGATTCGAACTTGGCTAGCCCACAAGTATTGTCGTCTTCTAATGAAGCACGTATTACATGGCCTGCAGAGAACATTAACTTTTCGGAGAAGGTATAAAATAAGAAGTCACTCGGTTGACACACTGCACCTGAACTATCGGAAGGAGCGCTGATACTACAGCAAGTGCTTTCGATAGGAATGGGATCTCAGAACACAGCCCCGGTCCCTTCAGGATAGGAAGGCTGACCTCGGGGTAGAAGATTGGCTGTTTACGCTCTGAAACCATGAACGCACCCCGACGAGATAATCAAGATTGAATGGATTTAGAAAACAAGATTTATATCACAGACGGCGTATGAAATCGCCTTGTTAGCTACATCGTAAAGAGCTGGAGGTACAAAACAGCGAGTCCGCCTCTAAAACGGCAATCAATTGAATGATACGGACTCACATCCTACGAACAAGGATCATTGCGATGGGCCATTCAACCCCTACCACATCCAACAATCCGGACTTTCCACCTGCCTCCGATACACGCTCTCGCAGATCTTTCCAAAATCTGATAGCGATATCTCCCTTATCAATACCCAATTCTTCAACCGCGGCATGATCCAATTTCCCATTCTCCTTCTCTTTCCCTTGTTCCAGCGCCTTCAAATCATCCTCCAAGAATCTCCGATCTGTTTCCTTTTCCCTGTCCTCGGGATATTTCTTGAAATAATTGTGTAAAGCACTCCATGAGCGGAGGTAGGTCATTAAATCAAGCCAGGTCATGGGCTTTAAAAGAATGACAGGGTTATGCTCTACCTTAACCTGCGGCACGCCAGATGGGAGATGTGGTGTATTTCTTGTCGCAAAACCGAGCCGTGGAGCAATAGTGGAAGGTGGGAGGTTAAATGAGGGAGGCGGAGTCGTTCCTGTAAAGAAAGCGCGCTCTACGTCCCCTAGGCCACAGCCAGTAGGGTCTGAGTGGGAAGGGGACGTAGAGGGAGGAAGAACAGAGGAAGGGAGGGGAACATCTAAGAGATGGTTTTCGAGTATGGTACGTCCCGGACGTTCAAAATGTGGCCCAAGAGATGTCTTTGGGTCTGTGCCTTGCGCGTATTGGGTAATGAGGGGGGACAGAGACGGATATGAAGATAATGCAAATTCAGAATAAATCTTGATCATCGCATGCCCATGAGCATGTTCCTCATCATAAGACGGCTGAAGAAACGTACCCAAAATGCTGCACATCCTCCTTTTTTCAGTACCCTTCTTGTTTCTGGCCATACCTTGTTCCAATCGAACCAATGCGCAGACTGCGCGGCGATCATCAAATCGACGCTAGAGTCTTCAACTCCTATACTCGCTAAATCTTCTCCGCTTCCTTGCGCAAAGTCTACTTTATCTTTCCATGGCGGCGCTGAAAATGTGGTCCGAGCTGTAGAGAGCATAGCTTCGGACGGATCGACAGCTAGAATACGGCTGAAGGGAGCAAGATGGCGTGTTGCCTGACCTACATGTATCGATAGCACAAGAGATGCAACAGAAGCGATAAATTAGACTACATAGTGAGCCCTTTACACCGTCCCGATGAAAACGCAAGTTATCTTACCCGTTCCGCAGCCCAGGTCAATAGCTAAGCTGAACTTGGCATCTGGAGAGCGCCTATGGTAGTCAAAGATGCGTTCGAACAGCTTTCCTGGGTATGTTGGCCGTGCTGAAGAGTAAATGGTTGCATTGAATGTCGTTTGAGCGAACGTTGCCATGACTCGGAGCTGTATCGGTCGGCCGATTTCGCTTAGATTTATTTTTATTTATTTATTTGAGCATTTAAGTAATTTATAATAAATAAATAATCCACACAAACTTAGCCAAATAGTTCATACTTCATCATCTTCACACGCGTTCAAATAAACCTTGTCAAGATGCCACAAGCTGTTTAGCAGCCAGAATACTTACTTTGAGGTTCTTCACCAAGCACCAACCACCCTACTTCACACTGTGGCCTCCCTCTCTGTCCCTCTACTCTAATCTCAGAGCAATGGCTAGCGGATGGGGAATTCTTGAAGGATCATACATTCTAAGAATAGGAAGGTTTAGGTTAATTGCGACGCCATAGCGATTAGCGCTCAAGACTACGTAGTGTGCTTGCCTCGAGTTATCCATCGATCCCACTTGTGAGCTGCTCAGATGTCAATGCTACCTTCCAGCATACTCTCAGGAGCGCATAATTTTTCAACTCATGATTCGACGTTTAACAACGTTCAACGCGATTATAACAGTCAAGAAACCCACTACCATGGAGATGAGAGTACATACAACTTCACATATGGCGAGCCAAAACGTGATAGACCTCCGTTCGCCATTAATTAAATCTTTCGTAGGCGTAACTCCAAACGGATCGCCGGAACAGCAGCACCGCCCTACTGATGGAAACGGTCAAACAGTTCCCATAGGGTCAGGTAAAAGCCCGCATCAGTGTCATCAGTGCGAATCGAACGCTCATACTCTCTACCAATGCAACTACCAGGTCCATTCGGCGGGCATCTCAGCGGTAATCAAATCAATAACACTTGGAACTATTATACAAGCCCGCCAAGTAAGGAAATTATTTAGAAACACTAGCACTAGTATCTAACGAAGCATCAGCCAGCCCAATACACAGCCCACCGTCTACTGCTCGCACTCCTGCACAACAACAGCGAGAAGGGAGTCAAACAATCGCATCGGTATTAGACAATGCAGTACGGGAACGTGGGCAGCAACTCAATTGGCGAGAATCGATCGTTGACATCCTGAAGTTGCTTAACCTTGAATCGAGCTTCTCAGCGCGTCAGAAGCTGGCGGAAACGGTTGGATACCAAGGCGAGCGGAACGGATCCTATGCGATGAACGTCCATCTACTCAACTACGTGAAGGGCGTAATAACGGAAGCTGGAGGAAATCTGACCGGTATGTTGTCCTCCTGTACCAATCGCTCGACGAGTGATGCTGATTGGAATAACGGTTCTATCTAGTCGCGCGAGAGACCGTGTCGAGGAAACTGATATGAAGGGGCTGAAGTTGGACTTGATGTATAGTTGAGAGTCCAGATCATTTCCAATCGAACGATCATGTCCCTAGAAAATTCAAAGGCTGTGAGATGGTAAGCTTGACAGAGTGCTGTCATGGAAACCGCACGTGTACGGATATCTGGATATTCATGTTGTCCCACGTGGATCCTTTCCTGTTCGACAGGAACCAAAAAGATAGTCAGCGGTGAATTGCTTACGAAGCACCCTGAAGCACCCTGTTTCCCGTCATTGATTATTTGTATAAGTATACTTGTTCTAATCATCCGTTTACGACTACGAAATCCCCATTATGATGGTTAACGGTGAATTGCTTACTCAGTTCAGATAGCTCCAGAGAACCGGGCCACCAGATCATTCCGGGCTGTCATGGGTTCCTTGGACTTCTGATCATATTCTTACGAGTCATCATACTCCTGGCTTTTTTCTTCTCGGATGGTATTTTCAGGATCGCGAAACTTCTCGATCACAGAATCTTCATTCAACAGTGTCCAGGGCGATTTCAACCACAATGAAGTGAATTCTGAAACGCAGAATACTATGAACACAGGCAAGACGAATCATACTCAAATGACTGAACTGGAGCTGTATATCGATCACAGGCGGAACTAACACCATGTCTTCCAAACGTCCCGACTCTTCGTCCAAATCTGATAGTAATAAGGGGAACGTGGAAACTTCTTCCATAGGTCTGTTCCAATATCATTTCAGAGTGCCTTTTTTGAATGTCCTCCAGGCGCATACGGAAGCAACGTGAGCGGAAACCAGACAAATAACATCTACAATTATTATTACGTTCTGTCGAGAGAAGGTGCTTCTCCTTCATGGACGAGCTTTAGCGACAAATCTGATGATTGGTTCAATCAGGTAGCTATTCGTTCACACCTTCAGGCACATCCACTCCCGTTTTGTCACCACCTGGTGCAAATCCACAATATTTTCAACAACAGCAAACATACTTTAGTGGGTCGTTAGAGGGCGGGAATGTTGCTTCTGTGATCGATCTCGATCGCCCCTCTCGACAACTTCAACAAGCAACCAACGAGTTCCCGCGGACGTATTCCGGTACGCGTCCGCCCATTTTCCTCACCCGCCGTTCTCACAATAAGCGTTTTAGCTGGCTATGCAAATATCCCCCCGCCTGGACAGTCACCGCCACAATATCCGTATTCACAGCCATCGGGGTACAAACAGTATCCATCCCATCCACAGCAACCCCAAACTGCAAACATTCCCCCGCCTGGACAGTCGTCACAACGTCCATATACATATTCACAGTCATCAAGGTACCAACAGGATCCATCTCACCCGCCGCAACCCCAAGCGAAAGCGTCACCATATTCCTCATACACGCAACATAATCCAGCAAATCCATATCAATACTCACCTCAGCAGCCATCATTTGCACGTTATGGGACAGGAAACATTTTTCCTATGCTCGACAAACTCATGAAGGATCGCAACTTGGAACTTAATTGGAGAACTTCTGTTGTTGACTTACTAACGCTTCTTAGTGTCGATTCGAGCCTCAATGCCAGGCAGGCGATGGCAAGAAAACTACTATTCGCTGGCGACACCAGCGATACGATGAGGATGGATGCTTTTTTGCTTCGCTCGGTAATGAAAGTGGTGGCTGATTCTCGAGATCCAATGAGTGTGTTCTTTTCTTTACCGTTCTTAAAAATCAACTTTCACCGACGGAATTATTCCAGTTGCACGGCAGATAATACGGGAATTGATGTATTAGAAGACACAAACAAGATTGTTTCGAAATGTAAGGCATTGTTGCAGTATATAAGATGCACATGACTTCACCTTCCGTTGACAACAGTCATTTCCATGCCGATCTTACTATATATCATTCTGTTCGGATCTTCTTGGATCAGTTTACCAAACTCCCATTAGAAACATGGTAGAAATGGATGTTCTAGCCTTCTAAGGTATTCTGCGCGTTCCTTACCATTCATTTCCCCGGATACTGCGACCATGGCATTCTCGAGGGCGCACAACTTTTCCATTACCAATGTGGGATCTGAATCCAGAGAAAAGTATAGTGGTCAAAGAGCTTGCAGGAGTAGATACGCTTTCCTCAACGGCTGAACTCGAAGGTGCTTCTGAAACGAGGTGGTCACTACTTGTGGACAGCCGAGGACAACGAGACTTACTTTCTTCCTTTTTCTTCTTTGACCTTCTCCCCAGAAGATAATTCCTGAACAGGAACATGGTGCAATGGCACGCTTCACTCGACGTTTAGGAGAGGTAAAAAGGTGCGTGTTGGCATGGCACGTGCAATGATGGTATTTGATACTAAACTGTATTTGGTGCTGTCATCATGCATCATGTTGGAGCTTGAGATAGGCGAAGTAATCAAGCAACTCATAGCTGGGGGGAGAGCTATCACTGAGCGCTGAGCTATAATGGCGGAATTGCCAAGAAACTCACTGATCTGTACGTCTTGGGGGTTTTTCCTGGTCCCGTATATAACTGTCACGGTCTGCCTCGCTTCCTCAGGCTTCCGTCTCTCCACCATGTCCTCAGAAGACAATGACCCCAACCCTCTCAAAAGGTTCGACAGCCTTGACTACATGAACGAGCTAATCTCTTCCTCTCCTGGACGCCAAGCGTCGTCAACGCCTCCCATGCCTCCAAGCACACAGCCTAAACGTCCTTGCTTGCCGGTTTCCATCACCTCTGCGCCTGGATACGCACCATTCCGGATCCGCGACGACTTGTTTCGTCCCCATCTATGTCTTCGCAGGGCCGTTCGTTGGCATACCTTTCCCCGAGTTCGACCACAAAAAAGAAGTTATAGATCCTTTTTCTGAGGAAGAGAATCACGATCAGGCGTTCCAAGAAGGTGAATGACAGATTTGAGCGCATATATCGACCTAATGATGCCGCTATCAATTTTTCCTTTTTTCGCGAACATCTTTTCACGTCATACGCGTTCTTGCTTTTGATATTCTACTACAGAGCTCACTGAAGTGCTCCTCAACGCACTCATGAAAACACACGCGTGGTCGACTGGCCGGCTCACATACGAATCATTCGCGGCTGCCGAGAAATTTGAAGCAGGGATCTCTAACATATTGAGATCCAAAAAGATCGAGGCACGTTGACATTATTCATCATCATCACCCTCGTTTTGTCGCGTGTATGTATGCTGATGGCTTCGTTTATGAAACGGCGCAAACGCTTCACAGACACTTGTGCTCCTTCCGGTGCCCGATTCGGTTCTGCTGTGTCAGCAGCGTCGAGGCTTGGTTAGGCGCTAGGATTCCTGCAGACCAAATCGTGCTGGAAGTACCGGGGTATGGTTGTTCTTTCGCTATAGTATTGTCTATTGCTCCACAGACGAAATACTACACAGGATGGACTCGAACGGTGTCGTAAACTCTACTTTTCGATTGCAAACTCCGCAAAGGGAATTACTAAAGGTTCACTGGTAAACATCCCACAGCTACGAAGCCATCTGCAGAACGGTCTATATATTGCATGACGAGCGATTTCGAATAAAAAGACTTACGAACGTTATTCTTCTCGCAACAGACTGGCGCGGAATGGCTATAAATTTGACAATCGCATCAAATCAAAGTATGATAAGTCAAATAAATCACATACCAGCTCGCACCCTGGCCAGCGCCTATTACTGTAATCGGCGAACAGTGAGCGCCAATGTAGCCATATAACGAGCCCACGTCTAATCCAACCGAATGCGCAATTTCTCGCCCATCTTGACTATTGACAGGTGTCAAGGTTTGGCAGCACTCGATAGGGCCTGTGTGGCATTTCGCTCCTGTTCTGCGGGTAGGCGTCGCGGCGGAGAAGGTAATGAGAGCGGGCATGAAAGAGAAGAGCGTGAGTGCTGAGAGAATGAGCTTTGCAAACATGTTAGGTGAGGTTTGATTATGCTCTAGAGATCATCCAGCCTTATATATCTCGCTGGGTAGCATAATACTTTGCTATGGGAATTGACAGGGAATCTTAATACAGCGACGGAAGACACGCGCTTCTTAAGCTTCAAGACGCTGGAGTCAGTTATCGGGTAGTAACTACGTATACCTCCGAGTCTAGGTAAGCCCAAGATCTTTTATAACACATAGCAACTCATCTCCATAGACCTGGAAAGAAATATTGTTGCATTACACCATTTTCAATGACCATTTTTTTCAAGTCCAGGTCTTGCGATTAATTCTGGTCTCTTTTGAGATTGCTTCTCACTTGACAACACCCGCTTGCCGCATTTTCAGAGTTTAAGCTTGAGTTGATCGGCGATCATTGATTAAAGGTTGAGGAAACTTCTGAAGGACGTTCACTGCGCTGGCGTTTTGGGGACACACTTCCATCTCCGAGGAGCCTCTAGCGCTGAATTGGGTCTGAGAACGTAAATCTAGTCATAACAAAGCCGCAACGCCCCTCTTTTTTAATTTAAACAGCAGCAATCACGTATATCTCGACGGCATAACAATCCCTAACATCGAACCCAATCGAAGACGGGGGTATCCCATCATCCTTCTCGACGTCATATACGATACTTGTTTGTCCTCTGAATCCTTGGAAGGGACACAAAGACCACAAATCCTCTCTCCCAGACGCCGCCAACATCGGGAGTCTACCTGCAGGTGCGTGTACGACACTAAAGACCGTTTCTGCTGGCCTCGAGTAGAGGGTACTTGACACCCATCCCAACGGCGAGCCGCTCCGAGGCGCAGTCGCATTGGTCATCCAAAAGCCGGAAGGTAAATAAGCACGTAATGACCCGTTATTGATCGACATGGAAGGAAAGTCGTTGTACGGATACGAAGCGTAGGTCTACATTCAACGGTTAGACTTTCCGGTGATTAGCTTGGGGTGTTCATGGTTTACTCACAGAGGTTATCTGAAAGCTCATTCCCGTGCTAGCTCCTACGGAAGAAAGGGCCTTGGTTATGAGGAGAAGCAACCAACCAACCAAAGAACGTAGAAACTTTACCATTCTGGCCGAGAACGAGCGGGACGCCTGTCTCGTTGACGTTGGGAAGGGTCGTATTCCAAGCCGAAAGTGTAAAATTGTACGCAAGGTCGGTAAAAGATACCCTCACTTCCCCGGAGGATGCAAAAGCGGAAGAAAGTGCTGCAGACGTCAAAATTATCCCAGAGAGGATAAAGTTGAGAAAATGAATATCCATGGAGAGCGTCAAGGACTTGGGGAGAATGTGAGGTAGTCGTATAAGAAGGGAGAATTAGTCCCAGCTCGCTTCTCAACGGGGAACTTTTGCTTCGCTTCAAGGAAAGCTGTCGCCACATAGGGTGACCGGGCCTTGAGTCAGAGCTTAAAGAGTAATTAAAAGCTAGAATAATCGTATGAGATACTTAACCTGTGGAATGATAATGAAGTAGTGCTTCATCGTCCATACATATAACACAAGTCAATGGTTGAACGTTACCTTCCGTTTCGTCAGGTATTTCCTTGAGAATATATAAGATCATGATACGGCCTGATCCCATTCGAAACGTATACATATTACAGTACATCACGTCAATTTGATCCGCTGCCCTTGATAAATTCGAGCGCCAGCTTCGAACTAGAAATCACGCCATCAGCAAAATTAAGAGGGGCTAGCATAGCTGGATACAGTACCTGTCGTTCGGTTTGACTGGCATCACCTTTTCTACCAATACCCCTCCTTTTTCAAAAATGAAATGGCTTCTCTTTGTCTTTCCACCTTCCCCTGCTCCTAATGCTCCGATAAGGATCCGGTTACGATCGGAGAGAAGGTGATAAGGGAGCTCTTTCTAAAAATGATCGTGGTTGGTGTGTGAGCATCATCATGAGGGGAAAGGATGAGACGAACCTTGGTTTGCCATTTAGTCTGTGCAGCGGGTGCATCAGCGCTAAGGCAGTACACGTCGTACCCTGCTTCGGTAAACCCAGAGTAGACGTCACGGAATCCGCAGGCCTGGGTGGTGCATCCGGCTATGTAGTTGACGACGTGGCAAGTGCACAGGGGCAAAGAAGGACGAAACAAGGCACAAAGGAATGGCTGTGAATGAGACCTGCGAAGATGAGAAGACGGTGGCACTGGACGTACGCGTATCAGCCTTGGGCACAAGGAACATCACCACCCCTCTTTGCGCAGCGAGGTCTGCCACCTGAACATCCTCATCTTTCTCATTCTTGAGCGTTAAAGTTGGCAAAGTGCCTCCGATATCGATGGGCTGCAGCGCTTCTTCTTCTTCCTGCTCTCCACCTTCAGCAGCCTTGTCTTGCGTCTCATCAGATTGCGGTGCCTGAGTTTCAGAGCTCGGCTTGGCCTATTCATAACCATACATCGGATGTTCGGATATTCTTAATAGGCAGAAGCTGGGGAAATTTGAAATTTTTTACTTGCCTTCTTGTTCGTGCTAGACTCCTCAGCGTTCGCCTCTCCTTCGCCTGGCTCAGCCTCAGCAGAGCGTTTTTTGGTGTTGTTTTTCGTGGTCGTTCGCCTCTTGGTAGCGGCAGCTGGTTCGGGCTTTGATTGAGTTGAGATCCGTGCTGATCGCCTTGTAGGAGCAGATGCGTCTGCAGAATCAGATGCAGGGGCTTTCCTGGGAGGCATGTTGGTTGAAAATTGATGGTGGATGGGCGACCTGAACAGCGTGGTCTGTGCGCGTGTTCACAATTGCGCGTCCCTTGAAGATTCACTCGTGTCTCAGGAACATCGTCTTACACTAAGACAAGATAAATGAAAAGTACCCGCTCACGGCTTTCGCGTTCAAAATCAACGAATTAAACTACCTGGAAAAATCCAAAGCCAATGTTAGGCGAGACCTCTCGAATACTTAAGATGCGACGGAACAAAATGAACAGGCTCCGATGTACGCTACTCCAACGGGCTCCAGGCCACAATTAACCTCCTGTCAGTAACATCTTAAGACAGAGTCAACGCCACTAATTCAGATATGTAAAGGACGAGGAAGAAGGTAAAGATGCTGAAGTATTGTGAGTCAAGTTGATGACGTTCCTTGAGGAAGCTATAGGTGTTTGAATGAGCAAAACCCAAGACAAGGGGACTGGGAACTTGGTAAGTAAGTGAAGCGAGGCTGTGGAAGCTGAGGCGGGGGTCACCTTTCGTCATTGGCAATTCCGGACGCGAATGTACTTATTTGCTCGCCGACATAGAGCCTACTCCCTTTCCTGCCTGGTGTGCGCCGACAGAATGCATCGAAAAATCATTAGTTGCGAGGGTTGGAACCCCAAACGCCACCGTTGAGAACACCACGCTCGTCCCGTCGGGCGAACCTCCATCTCCATTGTCATCCATTTCAACCTCAGCACGAAGTTGACCCACACGGATGAGGAGAAGGTTAAACGTAATCCCAGCCATCAAGACGTTCTGGCATAGTATAATTATTCAAAAGGCGGTGGATGGTATTGGAAGGACATACTACCGTATAACATATAGCATATGCCGGCCTGTGTTTTGGGAAGAGAAACGCCATCATCACCAGTGGCAAGCTTGTCAAGGTATATAGTATCCCAGTTGTTGCTACCATGCGGCAAATACGGTACAGGATAGAGGATCTGCCGCTATGTGCTCTTGCTACGCGCCGTAGTTGATAAACGATGGCACCTGTCGAGTATTATACACGGAATGATGGTGCGTAAAAATATTGAACATACTTGTGGTGTAGAGATTTATCGCGCAGGTGCAGCAGTAAAATAATCGTACAGTAAACAGAGACACTGGGTTAATCGAGTTGGGGCTCATATAGAATATGAACCAAAGGATAAACAAGGCGATATTCGCTAGCCATAGCATGAGAGGGAAGAAAGCGACACGCCGTGACCTCTGGTATACCAGCCAGCAGCGAATTATCTAGGGGATTTCTGTCAAATTCAGTCATATCATTCAACTATGATGGTCTCTCGCACCAAAACAGCATCGGTAATCAGCAATGTACTGACTTCAACTACAAGCTGGAAAATGGTAAGGTCACCGACGACAAGTAGAAAACACTTTGTATACGTACACTGGCAATGCCAATCTGGAACGCTTCAATTGGCATACCACTAGCGGAGGTCAGTTGAAGCAATGCGGTGAGCACCACGTCCACTGTCAAGAACATGCAGACGAAAGAGGATATTGTTAACAATAGCCAATTCACTTTATCACGGCTTTTGAGTGTCCATCCTTCTTCTTCATACAAAAGCCAGCGGAAAGCATGCACCAAAGATACGAGATAGAGTGCGTAAAAAAATGATTGCAGCATTATTGCAATGAGATATTGTTGGATGTACGAGGGTGGAATCACGGTGGGAGCCATGTCGTGGACTCGTGCGGGAGACAAATGTCAATGAAGATTCGCATGGTTTTTGTACTCGACAGTAAATCAATGGACAATCCAGTGATCAAAAGTAAAGGAAGTTGCCGATGTCATCAAGTGGAGATCATTTATGTACTATCTGCAATTATACATATTAAGTTTGCAGTAATGTACTGCAGATAACTACTCGCTATTTATTCACCTGTCGTCGGTTGTGACTTTGTTGACCGCAACCTACCGCAACCTGAGGTAAGTGTATACATTTGCTCACTTGGTCACCAATCAGGCCTAGTCAGGGACCATCTTGAAACTCCTACTGACTGATAGGTTTGTATACGCTCTCAGTAGTAAGTACTCACGAATGACAGTACCACTGCCATCCTCATGACAGTCCATGGGTAACTAATGCCTAGATGTGGAGATAGAGTGGATGGAGCAGGTACTAGCCATATGATTAGGGCCTCGTTTTGAACTTGGCAATGGATTAGAAGACCGTAGAGGCGTTTTAGATCATGTATTACCCCCGACCCGTCGTCAAGTGACATGACTTTGATTGACGTCGGTCAACTTGTCAAGGGTCTGTGAGAATTTCTAAGGTCATCCGAGCCTTTGCGCAACTGTACAAAGTAATAATACACAATAGAAGCCATATACTAAGCGAGTTTTTGTCAAGGGTCTGTGAGAATTTCTACATTTGGGGTCCAAGGTCATCTTTTTTTTTTTTTTTTAATAATGAAGTTCGGATTGGTCAAGGTAACTAATACATGGCTCAGCTCGTACGGAGCTTTTAGAAATGAGTGCTTCGCACTAATTTAGTCAGAGAAGCGTAATGCGGGTACGTAGTTTTTCGTGTTTTTGGTGTTTGTTCATGGAGGGTCGAAGGGGGCGTCCTCGAATGTGAACGAGTGTTCGTTTTTATCTAAAAATTTGACTAGGGTTTGAAATGAGCTGTTAGTTCGTGAGAAGGAGTAGTTCTTGTTAATGAGAAGGTACTTATCGCATTCTTGTAGTATATGATAGCGGGATTGGAGTGTTCCACATGTGTCGCATTTGTCGTTTTTGTCCGGAAAGAATCTCCTTCGGTATTCCCCATGAGGGGCGTGGTTCGTGATAGCCCTCGTTAATCGGCTCATCTTCTTTGCGTCGTCCTCGACTGCTTTGACAATTTTCTTCTGCCTCCCCTTCGTCAAAATCCCAAACTTCTTATTCTTCATCTTCAGTGTCATCCATTGGCTCCCATCTTCGTGTAGGATTCTCCACTCATTGTCTCTCCTTCCCTCTACCTCTGACTTGCGTTTACTATATGTCGAAAACAGTTTGGACAGTATGATTGATGTTACGTCGCCTTCTTTTCTCGTAAGTTCGTCGGCTCTTTCGTTCTCCCGGATGCCTTTGTGAGAGGGGCACCATGATATGCGTAGTCGGTTTTCATTGTTATTCATCAGCCACGCCCTAATATTAGCGCAGCATCTGACACTCGAGATTTGCATTGGGTGGTCGGAAGTGTTTAAGGCGTCTCTGGCTGCTGATTCGTTGTCGGTGATAATGGAGATGGAGCCACTATATAGTGGGGTGACGTGGGTGAGCGCTCTGTCTATCGCCTGTAGTTCGGCTTCATACGACGATGCCGAGGGGCAAGGATGTGACTCGTGGTGTATTTCTTGGTCTTTGTTGTATACGACGAAGGCGCACGTTGCGTGTTTTCTCGTTCGCCAGAAAGCGCCGTCGGTGGCTACTACGATTCCTTCTTGTCTCCATTTGAATATATCGTCTTTGACTTGGCGGACATACTTGTCGAAGTCTTTGCTTTTCTTTGGTGGGTGGGAGAAGTGTTCGAATGTGATCCGGTCCGCAAAGAGGTCAACGACTCTTGAACCTGGGTTGTTCTCGTCATGGGTGAGATCGAAGAACTCGTCGGTTTTTAGTGTGTTCCAGGCTCGCTCTCGTAGTGGGTTCCTTCTTCGGATTCCGTCATCTCTCTTTGTTCCTTTCTTTCCCCTGCGTGTCGGGACCTCTGAGCGAATTTTCTCCAGCCTCTTCTTCAGTATGTGGTTGTTGGGCGCCTTGTTCACTCTGACTGCTGTCATTCGAAACATTCTGTTCATGGATACCGTCACTGGTGGAACGTCTGCGAGGATGTGAAGGGAACTCGTTGGTGTGGTTTTGAAGGCTCCCGTGATCCATCTAAGGGCATGGTTCTGTACTTTTTCCATTTTCTTAACGTTCATTTGAATTGATCTCCCATCCTCCTTCCACCATAGTTGCGCGCCGTACGTCATAATTGGGATGATGCATGTCTTGTAGACCAGGGTGCGCATTGAGGGTCCCAATCCTCCTATTGAGTTGCCGAGCATGCGACAGGCCCTGAGGGATGAAAACGATTTGTTAATGTAGTTGGTAATATGCCCATGAAACGAAAGGGAGGAGTCGAAGAAAAATCCCAAATACCGCCAGCTTTGCTTTGCTTCTATTCTTCTTCCATCAACTTCCACGCTTGGGAGTTTTTCGCATTTCTTCAATACCTTCCTGCCCGCTTTGTTGTCGTATGCGTAAAAGTGTTGGAGTTCGAGTTTGTCGTCTTCTAGTTTGATGCCGATTTTGGCAAAGATCTTCTTTATCCTGTCATATTCAGTTTGAAGGAACCCGCAGTTGAAGTCGAACGAGTCCGAGGACACTATTATAGTACCGTCGTCGACGAAGAACATAATATTTGATATCTTGTTGTCGTCCCAAGGGAAGAAGGTCTGTAGTATTAGTGCGATGTATAGCGCGGCCAGTATCGGCGATAGACAGTCCCCTTGAGGGACTCCAACGTCAAAAGGGTATGAGGGGGATTTGGCGTTGGCCCACTTGTACGTGGTTCGTCTGTCTCGGAAGAAATGGAGCATCAGGATGATGACTTCCAGGGGGAACCCCATTTTCTCCATAAGTTTGGCCATTAGTTCGTGATTAATAGAGGGGAAAAATTGTGCAATGTCGAGAGCGAGGCATGATGTGACTTTACCTTTATTTCGGTTCTCATTGATGATGTCGGTCAGGATGAGGCCTGCGTCTATAGTCGAGTGTTTCTTGATGCCTCCGAATTGCGCTGGGTGTACTAGGTTGAACTTGATTGAGTCGAACTGAAGTCGGTTTGCCAGGACTTTGGTGAACAACTTCGATATCGTGTTGAGAAGGGCAATCGGTCGATAGGCTTTAGGGATTGAGTAGTCTTTCTTCTTGGGTTTTGGGATTACGACTGTCGTGGATTCTTTGAATTTCGATGGCCAAAATCCTGTGTTCAGGATCGATCTGAACAGTGCCGTGATGTTGTCCAATTTGTCGGGCGTTAGACTTCTCTTCCAGTGTTGCCAAGAGAGGTTGTCTGGTCCAGGGGTTGAGTTGTTGGCGGTGTTCCGCAGCGCATCTGATACTTCTTTTGGGCTGATCGGTTGCCATTTCCGAGTTGGATGTTCTGGTAAGTTGTCCACAAAATCCCAGTCGATCGGAGTGGTTGCCTGTGAGGAAAACTGGTCGTGAAGGGTAGGCCATAAGTCTTCGAGCGAGGCGATGACATTTCCATCTTTGGCGATCGAGGTGTAGGGGGGCATTTTCCTTTCCCTTGTCCAGTTCACGGCTTCCCAGGGTTTCTTTTCCCTGCACATGTCCTGTATCTTCTTGTCGAAGAACCCTTTCTTGGCTTGTTGTATAGCGGATTGGTACTCTTGTCGTGATCGTTTGGATCGGTTGTTGGCTAGGTTGTCTTTGGCGGTAGTGCAGTCGTCGTTCCACCATTGTACTGGTCTGGAATTTGGTTTGATCGTTCTTGATTTTTCTAGCCAAAGTCGTTCTGTTGAGTCCATGAAGCTATTAACATTAGTTTCTATCTTTTCTGCGCTGTCTAGGCCCTCGACGGGGAAGAAAGTATTTATTAGACTGGAGAGACTCGAGAAGAAGGACTTTTCCTCGTCTGAACCTGGCTTGATGTAGCGTATCGGTTGTGGTCCCATTCTGTTGGTAAAAGTCAGTCTGATTATGGCGTGGTCTCCTGGTCCTCTTCCGTGTGCGTCAATTGTAAGTGACGATTCTAACGCTGTAAGTGCTGCTGATGATACGAAGACGAGATCCGTTACGGAGCTGCGGTTGGTGTCGTGAATCCAGGTGGGTATTTTGTCGTTGTTGATTAGTAGGAGGTCCATAATAAATGTTTCTTGTAATAGGGCTTCGGCGTTCGGGCTGTTGTCGTCAGTGTCGTCCCATTCTTCGTGATGGAGGTTGAAGTCGCCTTGGAGGATGGCGAGGTCTTCTACGTATTTCATGTTGTTCAGAAGGCGGTTCATGGTCTGGACGTTTGCCCTGGAGGGGTTATTGTATACGTTTACCATTGACATGGAGTCGTTTGTTTCGTTATTTGTTAGCCTGGTGTGTAGGATATTGCAGTCGTTGAATGTGAATGGGTCGACAAAGATGCTGTGTGTCGACAGAACTTTCTTGTTGACATATGTCGCTACTTGTGTGAGGTCCCCGAATCTTTCGAACTGGTTGACTAGGACCCAGGCTCCGTGGATTGCAGTGTTGGTGAATGGCGTCCCGTTTGGGTCGTCAAAGGAGGGAAGGCGTCGGATGAGGTAGAATGGGACTTCTTGAAAGAAGCATATGTCGGTGTCGTTGGCATGGAGGTCTAGTAAGGATTGTAAGTGTTTAATGTTCTTATGGACATTCTGGAATAAATAGTTAAGTTTGTTGGTGTCTTGAATCATGGTGAGGGTTGGGTCAGATTCTGGTTTACCAGCTTTATTTCGTCGAGTCGTCTTTTCCTGTCTCGTTCGCTCTTCTTTGTTAGCATGTCATTCATGACCGTAGCGTTATTTCGGTTGATGTAGAAGTGGCACGTGTGGTCTAAAGCGCCGTGGATGGGTCCACCGTGGTCGTCTCCGCAGTTGATGCATGTGATGTCGCACATTTCGCCTCTTTTACATTTCCCGCAGACCTGTTTGTGAATACGCCAGGGGTGGGGTCCCCCACATCTAGAGCAGTAAGTGGATGCCGAGGTGCATTTGAAGGTGCTATGTCCCCACTTGAGGCACGTTGCGCATTGAGGGGTGGACCTGTTCGGGATCCATACTTTGGCTCTTTTGTTACCGTCTATCAAGTGGACCATTGTGTTCATTAGTTTCCTTCCTATGGAGCCATCAGCCTTGTCTAGTACTTCGACGAACACGGTGGAAGTCGGTCCCATTTGGCGTCCCTTGGGCGTTATGAATTTTGGCGGTTGGTTGAATATGACGTCGGCCCATGCTGGGTGGACTCTCAAGTTAGTGACTAGGTCGTTGCTCGTTACCTCCGCTCCGTTGTAATAGATTGTGGAGACCCCATTGAACTTGAACGCTGATGTGGTGGGTCGGTTCAGGTACGCAAGGTCTTCAGTCTCGCAGTTGTTAATTCTCGCTATGCTTTCTCTAATTAGCGTGGTGTTAGCGGGGTTAGTGTCGATATCCAACTCGATTATCAAGTCGTTTCTGGTTGTCCATGATGCGTTGATGACGTTCCATGTGTGGTTGTCGGGTTCGTCGCTGTGTTGTCTGAGGTCGGCATTGATTGCCTCGATTAGTTTTGGGCCTGCCATGTGGTCCATGTTATGGAATCTCGTAGTTGCGGACCGGATGTGGATTTGTCGTTTATGAGTCCCTTTGTTGGTTGGTCTGTACTCGCTCCTTTTGACGGTTTGCCATGCATTCTTGTTGCCGGCAGCTAGCGCCTGAGCGTATGATCTCTGTTGGTCGCTTGCGTCGTTAGTATTCCAGTTGTTGGCGTAACGCTGTTTGTATTCCTCTGATTTTCCCTCTCTCCATACGTGTGGTGGGATTGATCGCCTTGGCTTGGGTGGTTCTCCTGAATTGTTAGCGTTGTTAGTCAAGTTCCTCGCTAGTTCGAACAGTTTCTCGGGTGAAGCATTAGGGAAACTCTTTCGGGCCATATTTAGTGCCGTGACTGGGGTTGGGGGGCGTGGTTTGCCGTTGTCTTTGTCGGGTGTCATAGGTAGCGGTCGGGCTCCTTTTGGTTTCGTTGCCGTTGTCGTCGTCGGTGTGGTAGCCGCATTCTGTGGTGGAGGGCGTGCTGGGAGTCTGATCGGTGGGATTTGAGCCGGTGCGGTTGGTATTTGTGCTGGTGTTTTTGCCTTAGGGTCCAGTGCCATGTTAAAGTCTACTGGCGAAGACGGCCTTGTCGATGGTGGGCTGTCTGTGACAAATCGAACGAATCCATTGTTGACGACTCTGGTGTATGACGTTTCTCCTGTTCGCTTTCCATTGTTCGGGATTCTGCTAGGCGGTGTGGGCCAGCCTTTTGTGTTGTTCGCGTTGTAGACGTAGTCTTTTGGTCTTGGGTATGGGGCGGTGATCGGAGTCGGTGGTATTGGCATGTTCATGTTGGCCATGTGGGCCGCTAATGCTGAGACATAGTCGGCCACTAGTTCGCTTCTGAAGCGGTCCGTTAGGGATTTTCGAAGGATATTGACTGTTTCTTTGGCCAGGTCGTCGATGAATTGGACCTGTTGTTCAGACGTTACCTCTCCTATTTCCAGTGAGGGCCAGGGGGCTTGGCTGCTACTCTCCTGACTCGTTTGTGTCTGACTCGTTGTTTGGTCGTGGCTGAATTGGTTCAGTTGTGTTACGGGGCTTATGGGGTTAAAGGACCGGGGTGTGGGGTTGGCTATCGGAATCGGGGATCCGATGAAGGGAAATTCGGGTGCTGGGGGTCCAAATGAAATTGGGGGTGCCTCGAATAGCGCAGTTTGGACGTGAGGTAGGCTCGTGGGCCGATTCGTGCCTGTTTCGTTAGCCGTTATGTCCGCTGTATTGGGGACCGGTTCAGGGTTTGATGTCGTTGTCGTCGTGGTGGGGGCAGTGTCCATGCTGAGCTCCTTTTCGTAGTCGTGGGATTCAATGTAGTCTATCATTTCGGTCATCTGGTCATCAGTTTCGCTTGAAGAGACGATTATGACCTCAATACTAAGGAGGTCTGTATCTACGCCGTCTTGTGTCGGTTGGGAAGATTCAGCGTTTTGGCTGTTGTGCCAATTGTTGAGATTGACGCAGCACTCTTGTAGTGTTGT
The DNA here is from genome assembly GCA_000827485.1 of Amanita muscaria Koide BX008. Taxonomy (NCBI): domain Eukaryota; kingdom Fungi; phylum Basidiomycota; class Agaricomycetes; order Agaricales; family Amanitaceae; genus Amanita; species Amanita muscaria. The sequence continues at coordinate 47,373 of KN818300.1, read as the reverse complement.
CCGTAGTTTGTAAACCTGTTCTAAGAAGTAAGCGGGTGGTCTCGTTTTGAAGTTCTGTCCTTCTCTGATCGCTCGAGCCGCGTGGTACTTCGCTCGAATGCAATCAACTACAACGGGGGGATAATTGAATCTGTTAGGGTATTGGAATGTAACCTGCTGTTCCTGTCCACCGGGATCAGGTTCAGCCATTAGGAGGGTATAGATCGAAGCCAATTAGGAGAAGATAAGAAATGGAGGGGAAGAGAAAGAGAAAAGAAAAGAAATTGTGAGCAAACTCCGGAGAAGCGGGGCGAGGGGGTGGGTGGTCTTTTGGGTGTTTCCTGGGTGTTTTTGGTGGGTGAAGATGACTTGTGAATTGTGAAGCGTTGTGTCCGGAATAGGAAGGTGATGGTAAGAGGAAGAGGCGATGGTCCAAGGTCATCCGAGCCTTTGCGCAATTGCAC